>JBBPJW010000097.1:0-18736 GCA_038088935.1 Pulveroboletus aff. viridisquamosus
TTTCTATTTCTTTTTTTTCTTATTTGTTCCTATTATCCTTTAGTTTTATTTTGACATAATATTATTAGTATTATATCTAATATTTTCATTTGTATTCAGAACATATTAGCATCTACTTTCATTTCTAAGATAACTTCTGTCTTATTTTCTTTTTCTCTTAGATAATTTACTTCTTTGAGATATTAGTACTATAGTTTTATATCTTGTATCTCATTTAAATATCAATATAATTTAGTGCTCTTTCCTACTATTTGAAATTCTCCTTTAATCTTATGAGTAGGCTTTATACCCTTATATTTCTAAATTCAAGTCTCTATAACTTACTCTGACTTTCTGATCTTTTTTTGCATTTCTTAAAAATTCAGGGCACTAGAACTAGTGCAAGGATATATTACATAAGGTAAAGCCAAGCTTTATTTGACCATTTTTTTAGAGCATTTTGGAGAAGATCTGGAGTATGCCCAGTATTTAACAGTATATTTAAACTTCCATTTGCACTTATCTTCCATTATTATAACCACACAATATACAACCTACTCTTAAACTACCACTTAACCATTTTTAAGTTTTTCTCTTTATATTCTACTAGGTTCTGCTTTATAGCCCCTTTTTTCCATAGCACAGGCTGAAGAAGACCTGAATGAGTCAGAAATCTCCCATATATCTACTGATTATGGTATTTTTCTAAGTATTTTAGGAAAATTTGAAGATATTCCTTTAAATATTAACTTTAATGCTTAAAAAGAAGACCATGAGCCTTTTGCAGGCAATAAACTCATTTTTACCCACATACTTGACAATCTTGCTAGTACTATTTGCATTCTTGCCCACTTCTTTAGTAAAGCCTCAAAATTTCACAGAGAATCAAAATCTAAGAATTAAATTAGCTTAATAGAACTAATTTCTAGAAGTATTGGATTTTTCTTGTTTAATGCAAGCTAAACTTTTAAAACCATTATAAAACTTTTATTACTAACTACTTGAAAGTCACTTATGTCCAGTCTTACCTCAATGGCATGGCATTAAAGTGGTTTGAATCTAATTTTCTTCTTATAGATAATTCTCACTTATATTTGCTTTAAATGGATAGCTTTAAGAAGCTTGTCTATAAACTTTGGATTAACTTTGGACCACACAATCCAGTTGAAAATGCTAAGCATTAATTAGATTAGCTAATAATAAAAAATGGTTAGTAAATCAACAAGTATATTATTAAATTCAATAGAATTGTTTTACAAGTTTAGGATTATAAAGAAGTTACTTTCTAATATTATTTCTATAATAGCCTCTCAAATTGCATTAAATATGATATTACCTGTTATACACTCAACAAACACTAACAGTCTTGTTTGGTGATCATGAGACTTACTTGTCAAAATAAGATTAACTCTAAACTATAATTTGATTTTTATTCAGAGTATTTTTTCATGTATGATAATAGTTTTCATAATATGGCAGATCTTAAAATAAGATTTAGATTTTTATGCTGATAATATCTGATCTTTTAATCTAGATTATGTTACAACTCTGGATCCCAGAGGCTAAATCTAGATGAAGAATAAGAGAGGAACACAAAAGGAAAATTCTAGAGAAGGCTCTGAAAAGGAGCAACTGAGGAGGGATCGATAAAGGAGGACTTAGAAGAGACTCATGCCCATATAACTGAGGGCCTAACCTAAAAGGGTTGAGATCCAAAGAAGTGCTTAAAGCAAAGTACAAAGTAATTAAGTCTGAAGAGACTTAACTATCTGTACCCGCCCCTTATATATGGCCTAGGGAGGCACACAGACCAACTAGTCTAGCCTATCCTAAGGTACTGCTATTTATGGACATCAATAGCAGTAAGGTCACACTATTAAATATGTGAGGAGAAGGCATGGAGTAGAAATAAAGAGTGAGGCAGTGGCCTTATGGATCAAGGGAAAGAAATGGAAAAGAAGTAAAGGTCTCATAATAGAAGATCAGGGTTACACATGAGGATGGAGATCTCTGCCACAGATGAGATCATAGAAGTAAATCCAAGGATCCATCAGATCCATGGAGATATGACCAGATCTAGATAGAGAAGATCCAGGGCAGATGCTAGAAAGATTCTAGATCTGAATCATGTGACCACTAACCATAAGGTACTCATAATAAATAGCCAAGCCCCAGGCTAGGGTTAACCTGAAAAGGAGTATCATTTCCATGATCATGTGATATGAAAGTGGTGGTTGTGCAAGATACATAACAGATTAGAATTTAATCTATAGCAAAATCCAAATGAAATTTCCTTAATCTTATAACTATCTTGCTACTTTCATTATTAATGTTTCTACACTTTTCTTCCATTCTCTCACATTCTTATAATATAACTTCTCTTCTATTTTTCTTAATCCATAAGACTACTGCCTTACTTCTATTCTTTGCCCTATGCTTTTCTTTAGTAATATATATATGTACTTACTAAAATATATAAGCAATGTATTAAACTAAGACTGAATGAAGGTTGGCTTACTATTACCCTAGAGAGTACTTTAGACAACTAGAGTTGACTTTAACTAGGTCAACTAGAACTAGGCAAAAAAAAAAGTAGAGAATCAAGTAACTTGTATAAAGCTATAATGCTCAAGTATACAAGACTGGAAAAACCCAGCCTATAGACTAAGCCCTTATATACTATAAAAAAGTATATATAGACCATGTAAGTCTGGCCTACCCTAAACTACTGCTTAGTTAGCCAACCAATGGCAGAAGAGAAGTATTTAATTAAGTAAAAATATGTACTACTTATAAGATATAATATTATAGCTTAGACCAGTCTAGATTATAATTATATGAAGATATGAAAGTGTAAAGATGTGCCCTTTTGTTGTTGTTATTGAAAATAGATTACATACTGGTCTATATTATTGATGGAAGTACCTTGAATTAATATATAACATTTCCTATATTAACAAGTCCTCTACTTTTCACAAACTTTACCAACTTGCCTAGACTTTTTATTATATTTTTTTTTTTCCTTTTTTTGATCATGTGACTTTATCTTATCTTTATTACATGGTTATCTAATCTTTTATTTTATCAGAGCATATAATGAGTCACCTGACTTAGGGCTTAAAATGAGTCTTATGCCTTTAAACTTTATAGAGTTGGTTTAATCTCTATTTACTTTACTTTACTTTCATTTTTAAAAGCTAGACCCTTAATGATTCCCACACATGCTTCTTTTCTTTTTGATTTCCATGCCTTATATATGGGAACTCTCCCATCAGAGTCTTGATCTATACATGATACTATAGTCTATATAAACTATAGCCTTACTGTTTTAAAGCCCTTAGCTTTAAATACTTGTACTATATGGTGTTAATATTATATATCTAGTGAACACAATGGTCTCTAGCATGTGACTGTGGGAACTTTAGAGCATGTGATGTGAATGGTTGCATAGTCATGTTACTAGGAGCATATAATCATGCAAACAAGTAGTCTAATAAGAATAACCCTAGACTAAGGCTAAGTTCTATTATTTGGAGTATTTTCTTATCACAGATTTGGTCACATGATGTGGCAGATCTCAGATGAGATCCAGATATAGTCCCTAATAATATCTGATCTTCAAATCTAGATTAGAATCTATATCTGTGGCAAAGATCTAATAGATCTATAAAATCTTATAATGGTCATATCTTATTTATATCTGCTATTCTATGTGTCCTTCCATTCTTTCACATTCTCATGATGTGGTTCTCTTCTATTCTGTTCCTTAATCTGTAAGGCCACTGTCTTACTTCTTATCTCTATCTCATGCATTTTTCTTATTTATTTAATATAGATCTTACTACTATTGGTGTTCATAAATAGTAGACATTAGAGTAGGCTTCCTGTACTTGGTCCATGTGTGGGCCCTGGCAATATATAAGGCAGGAAGTACAAGCTGGGTTTTTTTTAGTCTTGCTCTATTTGTTTTTTAGGCTAATAATGTTATAATTCCCTCTTTTATTTTATTTTTATTTTTTATCCACTTTGTATTTTTACTTTGACTCTTCACATATTACATCATGTGACTGTGGTAACCCTTACCATTTCACTCTTTTACATTTTCACTCTTTTACCTCTTTACATATCACATTCTAGAATAATCTAGACCATGACATTATTACCTGGCAGTTATCATGTGGTACTATTAAAATACTTGCTTCTTTACTGCTATTGGTTGACTTACTGTAGCATAGTTTAGGGCAGACCCTAGGTACATGATCTGTGTGCATTTCTATAGCATATATAAAGAGCTGGCACAAGCTGGAGAAATCCAATCTTATGCACTTGAGCTTTAGGGCTTTATACAAGGCATTTAATACTTCTTTAATTTTACTTTGCCTAGTTCTCAGTGGTACTAGCATAAAACCACTGCTTGTTTGCACTTACCAGCATCAGCACTGAGATACAAGGATAAAATGGCAAGATACTATCTCAAATAATCTGTGAAATTATATAAGTAGCTCACTATATTTCTTTGCTATTTCAAAATGGAATTCTATTAAGCTTTCTTCTGGTTTGGCTTTTCTGGTTGCTGAGTTTAGGCTTTACATAGGACCACCATATGCTCTCTTTCTTTTAGCAGCCTAGTTAGAGGCCACTAGCATAAAAGCTCTGCTTATAGTTCAAGGATAGGAGCATTTATCAAGACCATTTAAATATCAAGGCTAGAGCAGGCAAAGCCTTACAACAGTTAATTCTAGCTCTCCTTTATCAAATCTTTTTTTTTATGAGCTTGTAATATATTAACCTTGGTGTGCATAATACTTGCTCAAAACTACCTTTTATTCTTCTTTACCATCTATCTAACTCAAGACTAAGTATATTAAAGAAGTTATTTTTGTTTTACAAAAGAAGTTGACTATATATTGAGGTAAGAAGTCATTTAATGAAATTTGGCCATTTTAAAGCCTGATTAGCAGATCAAAGAGCTAAAAAGACATATCTGAATAGAATTACACAAAAAAAGATACAAGCAGTTATCAAAAGAATAACTAGAGGATATTACTATTATTGAAAAAATGAGACAGAAAGAAAGTGTTATATATTCAGCAAATACTAATGGTCTTTTTATATAACCATGGGATTTACCTGCCTAAATAAAATAAATCCTAGACTAGATTTGGTTTATTATATCAGAGTATTCCTGGACTCATGGTAATAGTTATGTGATGTGGCTGAATCTTAGATGAGATCTTAGATTGATACTAATAATATTAGATCTAAAGAATTATGATTAGAATCTGATTCACAGCAGAGATTTAAATAGATCTCCTTAGCCTTATGGTTGCCATGCCTTATTCATATCTACTGTCCCTGAGTCTTTCCTTCCATTCTCCCATATTCTTATGGTGTAATTTACTTCTATTTCTTAATCTGTAAGGCCATTGCCTCATTTCTTACTCTTTACTCTATGATTATCATATTTAGATGATAAGAGCAATAACTGCTATTAATGTTCATAGGTAGTAGCTTACCCATCCTGTATTAGGGCTGTGCCCCATGGCAATATATATACAGAGTGGGCAAGATCTAGGATTTCCCCAGTCTTGATTACTTTGTATTATACTTTCCTTTGGCCTAAGCACTTGGTTGTGTTAACTTGGGCTATTTCTTATCCCTTTTAAGACTTACAAGCCTAGTTCAAGGCCACACTAGCTTAAAAGCCCTCTTGTTGATTTTATTATTGCTATTACTCATTAGTCCACACTGGTATTTGATGAAATGGATGACTATCCGTTATGCCTTGATACTCGAACACCTTGGTGTACGCTCCTTCCTCAAACTATCTCTTCTGTGTAGCTTTTGTGCTAGTGGCTACAACTAGGCAATGGTGTAGTTGGAGCCAGGGACTCTTGTATAAACCTAAGGGCCAGACAGTGAATGAGAGCTGAAGGGGAATCCACTAGGATCAAGCCTTAGATCACTACTGTGGATCTAGCTGAGAGGTCAAGAGAGCAAGACTGAGGAAACCTCAGCTTGCACCCCCTGCCTTATATATTGCCAGACATGGTGCACAGACCATGTACAAAGAGTCTACCCTAAAGTGTGCTATCTGTGGTCACCAATAGCATAAGTAGCTCCTGCCTCTAAATAGATAGATGAGAGAATGCATAGGGCGTGTGGTAGGAGTGAGGCAGTGGCCTCATGGATCAAGGATTGGGAATGGAAGAGAAGCACTAGCCCTGAGAGGTGTGGCTGCCTGGTGGCCTAGGAGATTCCATCTGGATCTCTGCCACAGATCAGATCCTAATCTAGATCGAGAGATCAGATATCATCGGATAGATCCAGATCTTATCTAGAGATCTGCCACATCATGACTAAGGTGTGCTTAAAGGAATACTCTTAATAGGACTTAGACCTTAGCCTAGGGTTTGCCTTGTATGGCAACTCATTCGCACGATCACGTGCCACTGATCACATGACCAGCGCATCACATGCTCTAGGGTTCCCACGGTCACGTGAGACCGCTGTGTTAGGCTTGCGCCGTAACATTTGATTGCACTCTTTAGATAATATATAACAGGAAGTTACTCTAGAGAAAACTTAAAGTAGTGAGGTACTGCAACATACTCATTGCATATTTGTTGAAAAGAAGAATTAACATAATTAAAGAAAATTAAAAAAAGAAAATTGAAAGAAGTTGCAAGTTTGCTTTAGTTTAACTTACATTATTAAGAAAACCAGAGTTACTAAAGAAGGTGATATTAAGATTTCAGTATGACTGCTAAGGGAGCTGACATCACAACTTTTATTGATCAGATGAAAGCTATTACTTTACTTCAAAAATAATATTATAAGAAAGATTGCCAATTTAAAAGTGTTGTGCACCTTGTGCAACCACCACTTTCACCTTACATGATTGTGGGAATGATACTCCTTTTCAGGTTAACCCTAGCCTGGGGCTTGGTTATTATATGAGTATTTTATGGTCAGTGGTCACATAATTAGAATCTGGGATCTTCCCAGGATCTGCCCTAGATCTTTCCTATCTAGATCTGGTTATATCTCCATGGATCTGACAGATCCTTGGATCTACTTCTATGATCCCATCTGTGGCAGACATCTCCATTCTTATGTGCAACCCTGATCTTCTATTTATGAGATCTTTCTTCTCTTCCATTCTACTCTTTTGATCCATAAGATCACTGCCTCACTCTTAATTCCCACTTCATGCTCTATCCTTTACTATTTAATAGTGCGACCTTACTACTATTGGTGTCCATAAATAGCAGTATCTTAGGGTAGGCTAGTAGTACCTGGTCTGTGTGCCTTCCTAGGCCATATATAAGGGGTAGGTATAGGTAGTTAAGTCTCTTCAGAATTAATCACTTCATATCTTGCTTTAGGCACTTCTTTGGATCTCAACCCTTTCAGGTTTAGGCCCTCAGTTGCATGAGCATGAGTCTCTTCCAAGTTCTCCTTTGTCAATCCCTTCTTGATTGCTCCTCTTCAGAGCCTCCTCTAGGTCTTTCCTTTGTGTTCCTCCTTCCATCCTTTGTCTAGGTTTAGCCTCTGGGATCCAGAGTTGTAACAAAAAGCATGGGATAGAGACAGGAAAAAGTGAAAGAGATGGTGAATTTCACTTAAGATTTGAGTGCAAGAATAAAACTGGAAGAATAAATATCTTTGAACAATAGCAGTTTTTTCCAGAATGAAGGGCCTGGCAGATAACTTTGCCACCCTTTTACTTATGAAGTATGATAATAAGGAGAATGATTATGTCTGGTAGAATAGTCAGAATATAGAACAGATATATGGGAATACAGCTTGGCCATTATAATTAGAGCTGTAGAAAAAGATAGTGGGATATTTTAGGATTGAAGAGCTAATGCACCAAAGTCTTAAAGAGCTACAGGAAATATGCCAACAAGAAAGGAAGGTAGATGAATTTTCTTAACAAATTTGACCTCTTGTGAAAGAAAACAGAGGTAGATAATCACCATGCAGTAGAATTGCTGAAATAGGCCATTAACTATTATATCTATTTACAGATGGCCCTTCAAAAAGGAGACAATAGCCAATATTTTAATATGTTCACTTATTTTAGACAGGTAAAGTGAACTTTTAAGAAGATAACAGTAAAATGGCCTTCTTTTAGAATAACAGCTTCTTTACCTTATTTCCAGGCTTGCCCTCCTTTCCAATCACAGTACTGTTTTTCCCCTTTTCTACATTTTATTATGGTTGGCATTCAATCTGGTCAAAATGCTCTAATGAAGATCAACTGGTAAGATGCCCAGCCAACTTGCCCTTTAATAACTTGCTACAACTATGGCAAGATAGAACACATGTTATGTGACTGCAGTGTCCTCCAAAATCCTGCCAGAAATATAATCCCTTCTCCATATTTCTCTTCTTAGCCACCATAGCCTACTTAATAGTGACAACAACAAGTTCAACCAATTTGTTTCAGAGAATTTTCTTCACCTGATAAGAACAGTTGGTGTTCAGCCAAACCAGAGGCCATAGATTCAGTATATAACATGGCAGATGCAGCTCAATTTCAAAAGACTCTGGCTATATCATGAGGTTCAATTAAAAAAGCTTGGGCCTATTTTAAAGATGTTTTTGATACAGAGGCCTGTCAGCAAGTAGTAAAAGGTCAGGAGAATATGAAAATCTAGGTATTATATCTTTACAGTGTTCTTCTTTTTCAAAGTTTGTATTAAGTAGCCTTTAGACTTCAATAAATTGTTTTTATGCTGGAAAGGCATCTCATATAAGCATGGCCCCAGCTGAAAGATGCTTAATTCCTTTCAAAAAAAAAGCTAACAATTACTTATACTTTGAATTTGAAACACAAACCCTAGACAAGATTTTTAATTGAACAGAATATAATAAATTCAAAATAGGCATTAAGGTCTTAGGAGAATCACAAGGAATTAAAGGTATATGAGCCATAAACTGTGGTTTTACAAATGCAATAATTGATTTTAAAGTGTTGCTAACATTTATTGATCAAAAATATATATTGAAGCATGGCTTGTATGAAAAGCCAACAGAAAAATCACTTACCATATATAATGCTGATGATACACAAGGAAATATAGGGCATATTACAAACTATATAGTACTTTATATTTTCATCAAAGACAAGAATGGAAATTGGCATAAAAAAAAAACTGCTATAATAATATCTAATTTAGAGTCCATTAATCTTCTTATAGAATATGACTAATTTAAATAACACAATTTAAAAATTGATTGAGTATAGAAAACAATCAAATTCCCACAATAAATTATATGGTGCCATACCTTCAACATTAACTTAGTGGAAGATAAAGATTTAAAAAAGAAACTACTATGAAAAGTATGGCCTTTTCTAATGGTTTTTTTACAGAAGCAATTAAAATGTATGCCTATATAGAAATCTTGGAATCATGTGGTGGAGTTAAAACTTGATTTTGTTTTAAAAAAGGGACAAATTATTCCTTTAGCTGACACTAAGTTAAAGGAGATCAGAGAATTCTGTTTTGTATTCAAAGAGTGCAATTCAAATATTCATATAAACTGGTGTGTAATAGCAATAACTAAATCAACAAGAGAACTTTTGTACCAGTGGTCCCAAACTAAACTTGTAAATCTTGAAAGGGAAAAAGAAAAGCAAGGGAACTTCAAGTGCAAGCTAATGTCTTAGAGTATAAGAGGAGTGATAATAAAGTATTCAAGACTGGGAAGATTCCAGGTCTTGCCCACTCTATATATATATTGCCATGGGGCATAGCTTCAATATAGAATGAGTAAGCTACTATCTATGGACATCAATAGCAGTTATATTTCTTATTATCCAAATATGAAAAACATGGGGCATAGGGTAAAAGTAAGGCAGTGGCCTTGTAAATCAAGAAAATAAAAAGAAAATCATATCATAAGGATATGAAAAAATGGAAGGAAAGACTTAGGGACAGCAGATATAAATAAGGCATGGCAACTATAAGATTAAAAAGATCTATCTAGATTTCTGCCATAGATCAGATTCTAATTGTAATCCTTCAGATCAGATATTATTGATATTAATCTAAGATCTTACCTAAGATCCAGCCATATCACATGACTATTACCAGAAATACTCTGAATAATAAACCAAATCTAGTCTAGAGTTTATTTTATTATGGCAGGCAAGTCCCATAGTTATGTGAAAAAACCATTAGTGTTTGCTGAGTACATAACAAATTTATTGACAAGAAAATAGTAAAGGGCTATATTTAGCCCTTTAAATCCCCTTAAATTTTACCAGTATTCTTTATTAGTAAAAAAGATGGTGGAAAATGGATAGTTATTGATTACAGATACTTTAATAATACTACCATCAAAAATAATTATTCAATTCCACTTATTTCTACTCTAATTGATTATTTAAAGGGAGCTAATTATTTTACCGCCTTAGATCTCCATTGAGGTTATAATAATATACATATTAAGAAAGAAGATAAATAAAAAGGAGCTTTTATCATCTCTATTGATGCATATAAATCTCTTGTTATGTACTTTAACATGTGTAATTTATCTGGTACTTTTCAAGCTATGGTTAATAACATTTTCCATGACATGTGAACTGAAGTATTGGTATATATTAATGACATTATTATCATTACTAAGGATAAATCTGTTACTAATTATTTTCAAGTTATACAAGAAGTATTATACTGTTTATGCAATTATGATTCTTTTTCTCAAGCTATTCAAGTGTTATTTCATCAAAGAATAAGTAAATTATTTGAACATGGTAGTATCTAAAAAGGGGGTACAAATGCAACTTAACAAAACCAAGGTAATTACTAATTGACCTATATCCACCATAATCAAACAAATTCAATCTTTTATGGGACTAGCCAATTATTATTGCCAATTTGTCCCCAACTTTACAGCTATCACATGCTCTTTCTATGCCCTTATCCAAAAAAATACTTCTTTTGACTGGTCCAAAAATTATCAACAGGCCTTTAATATACTCAAGGCCCTCCTTTTATCTGATCTTTTTCTTGTTTACTTTAATGTCTCTTATCTTTTATATATTGAAACCAATGCATCTAGTGCTACCATGGATATGGTACTTTCTTTTCAGATGTTAGATAATTCTTAACATCCTGTGGCCTATATGTTATGCTTATTTAATTTAGTGAAGCTAAACTATTCTATCTATGATAAGAAATTGCTTGCAATCATCTGTACTTTAAAAAACTGATGGCACTACCTTATTGGTTATTTCTCTTTCAAGATTTGGACAGACCATAAAAATTTTAGAATATTGAAAAAAATTACAAGACCTTTTTTCTCATTAAGCTCAGTGGCAGGCATTTTTTGCTAAATTCAATTACATTTTCATTGATAAATCCAGTGTCTCCAATGGACAAGCAAATACTTTTTCCCACTAATCTAATCATAAGATTCTGGCTGATCTCAATAAGAATATTATGCTTTTTCCATCTTTCCTCTATATTTATTTTATTAACACTTCCTCTTCTTCTTTTCTAATGTGATTTCCACCTCAAAAGGGATTTCTTTACTCCCATCTTGATGTTATAATGAAAATCACAAAGTCTTCTGAAATAAAAACAATCAAAATTTTGTTTCATTATTTTTGTAATCTACTTTATTACATTAAATCCATTCTTTTTCATTGGGAGGTCATTTAGATCAACAACAGACATTTCAACTTCTCACTTGCTACTATTATTGGCCTTTTTTAAAAGATAATATAGCTACCTTTATTTAACATTGTTTTATTTGTGCAATGGTTACAGGACAAGAAACTTCTACTATAATAATTCCTCTTCCTGTAGCATCTTCTCTATGGGAAGATGTTATGAGTGACTATCCATCCTGCCTTGGTTCTCAAACAACCTTGGTGAGCACCTGTCCTTGATATCTGCTAGGGCTTTTGGCTAGTGGCCCCTAACTAGGCTGAGTAGAGAAAGCTAGAATGGTTCTGTGTAAAGCCTAGTGGGCTCAGCAACCAAGTGAGTATGCTTTAGAGAGCTAAGGGGGATTCCTTCTTGGGATGGCTTCTAGATCATAGATTCTCTCCTGTATAATTCACTAAGGAACAAGAGAGTGAGACTAAGGTTCCTTAGCTCACCACTCCCTGTCTTATATATTGCTGGGTCCCTCACATGGACTAAGTACAGGGAGCCTACTCTAATGCTAGCTATCTATAAACACCAATAGTCTAAGTAGCTCATTCTTAGTAATATATAAATGAGGAGAGGGCATGGATTATAATGGAAGGAGTGAGGCAGTGGCCTTGCAGATAAGGAATGGAGGAGAGGGGCTGCCATATCATGAGGATGTGGGTGGAATGGAAGGGAATGCACTGCCCTGGTTCTATGAATGTAGCATGGCCACCATAAGGCCAAGGAGATCCATCTGGATCTCTGCCACAAATTAGATTCTAATCTCCAAAGAGATATCATCGGAGTCCTAGATCTAAGATCTTATCTGAGATCCAGCCACATCACATGACCTTGCAAGTGCCAGGGAATACTCTGATGGACATCTGACCTTAGCCTAGAGTTTGCCTTGTTTGACTACTCGTTCCCATAATCACATGGTCTAAAGACTCTCACAATCATGTGTGACCACATGTTAGGCTGGAGCCATAACAGAAGATATTTCAGTGGACTTAATTACAGAATTACCAAAGGTAGAGGATAAAAATGTAATTCTGGTAGTTATAAACTATTTTTCAAATGAAGTAGTTTTTATTTTTTGTACTTCTTCTCTTTTTTTCCTCTTTTTAGCAGTTTTAGAGACCATGTATGGTTATAGCATGATCTTCCCTGCTCAATTGTGTTGGACAGGGGATCACAATTTGTTTCAGAGTTTATTATGAAATTCAATTAAATACTAAAGATTACTTTAAAACTCTTAACTACATATTATCCACAAACAGATGGGCAAATTAAGTGTATCAATCAGGAGTTAGAAAAGTGTCTGTGAACATTCATGGCCAAAAAGCAACATGATTGGGTAGACTAGGTTAAAATGGCAGAATTTTATCATAATAATTCTTTCTTTTCTATTACTAAAATATCTTTATTTACTATCACTAAATATTATTTTCTCCCTTATCTTGGTTTTAAAGGTTCTGCATCTTCTTCCCTTTTTGCTGGCCAATTAAACAAGTTATTCACTTCTATTAAAAAATCTTTAAAAAAGGCTTGCTTTTTTATAATTGCTTGCAACATCTATTCTTCTTATGCATTTTTTAAACCTGGAAACTCTATTATGTTGTTTACAAAGAATCTGTCATATCTGTTTCCATCCAAAAAGTTAACTCAGCAATGAATTGGATCTTTTCAGATGGTAAATGTCCTTTCTAATACTATTCACCTTTATCTTCCCCATACAATGAAAATCCATCTAGTAGTTAATATTAGCAGAGTTAAACAATCTCTTGAGCTATTATTGAATTAAGAAGTTATTATTTCTGATCCAGTCATTATTACAAAGAAAGAACATTCAGAGTATGAGGTTAAGACCATTATGAATTTCTAACTGCATCAAGAAAAACTAAAATATCTTATTTATTGGAAAGACTATTTTGCTATGGATTATACTTGACAATCAGCTTTCAATATTGCTAATGCTTCAAAGTTGGTGTTAGAATTTCACAAGTTGCATTCTTCTGCACTCCATTATCTTTTCTCTATTAACCACCTATTCTTTGCCCATCTTCTCTGTTTTTATAAAACTTTTACTTCAGAAACTCCATTGTAGTTCTTTTATCTGAAATCTGAGAGCTAAAAAGGGGATAGTGTTATGATGCTTTTTTTCTTTTCTTGATTACATAACTTTATCTTATCTTCATCATATGTTTATCTAATCTTTTGTCTTATCAGGGCATATAATATGAAACAGTAAGCTACCATCCTGCCTTGATACTTGTGTCTTCCTTGATAGACACTTCTATTCCTATCCTTGATAACTGCTAGGGCTTTTGTGCTAGTGGCCCTGAACTAGGCTAAGTGAAAGTAATGAATCAAGGGCTCTTGTGTAAACCAAGAAGCCAGACAGCAGATAAGAGCAGAGATGGGATCCTTTTTGGATCAAGACCTTAGATCAATGCTGTAGATCTAGTCTAGAGATCAAGAGAGCAAGACTGGGTTTTCCCAGCTTGCACCCCCTGCCTCATATATTGTCTGTAAGTGCACACAGACCATGTACAGGGAGTTTACCCTAAAGTATGCTATCTATGATCACCAATAGCTAAAGTAGCTCTAGTCCTCTAAATAGATATGTGAGCATGGAGTAGCAATAAGAAGTGAGGCAGTGGCCTCATGGATCTAGGGAGGGGAATGGAAGAGAAGCCACACCATGAGAATATGGGAGGAATGGAAGGCACTGGTACTGATCTATAAATAAGGCCTGGCCACTATAAGGCCGAGGAGATCCAATTTGAATCTCTGCCACAGATCAGATTCTAATCTAGATCAAGAGATCAGATATCATCAGAGGGATCTGGATCTCATCTGAGATCTGCCACATTATGTGACTAATACCTGATGCAAGGGGAATATACTCTAATATAAAGGACTTAGCCTTAGTCTAGGGTTATTCTTGTAAGGCAACTTGTTTGCATGATTATGTGCTCCTGGTCACATGACTATGCAACCATTTGCATCACATGCTCAACAGTTCTCATGGTCATGTGCTGTAAACTGTCATATTCAGTGAGACTGTAACATAATAAGTTATCTGACTTAAAGCTTAAGGTTAGCCTCATGCTTTTAGACTTTACAGGATTAATTTAATCTCCATTTACTTTACTTCTCTTTTATTCTCAGAAGCTAGATCCTTGAAGGTTTCCATATATACTTCTCTTCTTTTTGATCTCTGTTCCTTGTTATACTGCAAGACTTTAAGCAACTATATCTATAGCCTTGATATGCAATTCTGCTACTATTAGAGGTTCTGCTGAAGCCTAACCTTTAAACTAGAGGCTAAAAGAACTAAGCAAGAAGGATTTGGATCAAGGAACTTGTAAAAACCTTAAAGATTCAAGTATACAAGACTGGAGTCTCCAGCTTGGACTTGAACTCTTTTTATACTATTATATCTTGAGCACAGATCAGAAGAGTGTGCCCTGCCCTACAGTAGTGTACAGTAAGCTGTCCAATGGCAGAAAGAAAGTAAAAGTCTAGAAATACATGAGGAAAACAGGTAGTATAAGATTATAGACTAGATTAGCCTAGATCTAGTAAAGTATGAAGTGGTAAAGGTATGAAATGTGAAATAGTAAAGATGTGACATGATGACATGGTAAAGGGGTGACATGGTCATGTGATGTGAACATGTAAAGAGTTAAAGAAAAATGCAATAGAGTAAAAAATAAAATAAAAGGGAAAATATGCAATATAATATGTTTTATATATAAAAACTCTTCCATCAGGGTCTTGGTCCATGTGTGGTACTGTAGCCTATATAAACTATAGCCTTACCATTTCAAAGCCCTTAGCTTTAAATACTTATGCTATATAATGTTAACTCTAGCTTCTCTTTATCAAATTCTTTTCTTTATAAGCTTGTGGCATATTAACCTTGATATGCATAACACTTTTAATGCTTGCTATTGAAAGTGTAAACCTGAAATTAATTACCAAGGGAAGTTATTCAATCTATTTAAATCCTCTTAAAAGTTCTCTATATTTTCTGCTTTATTTTCCAGCTAAAAAAGGTTGAAAAATAAATTTGCCACTATTATTAGTTCTGCTAAATCCTTTATTTCTTCAAAAAATATTATTATGTTCAAGCTTGATAAGAATGGCAAACTTACCAATAAAGAATAAAAATGTCATTTTAATAACCATCTCTATATGTTTTATAAAATCACTAGCCATATAGCCAAAAACTGCTCTAAGTCTACCTTTAAGACAGCTAAGACTTATGTTATCAAGACCTCCACTCTGAAAGTCAAACTAGAAGCTTTTATCAAGATTAAAAAAATGGTTTACAATCTTTAAGACTTTATATGGGCTAGAGATTATATTGGTCCTTTCTATATCTTACAGGAAATCAGACTCAATATATCCACTCTTTTAGATTCTAGTTTGCTTATATCCCTTGTTACCCTTATCTTTCATATTATTTCTCCATTTTCTGCTCTGATTGACTCTGATTTCTCAAATTTTTTCATAGATACCAAGTTAATTAATATCTATAACTTTCTAATCTATTCTTTTTTTTTGTTGTAGCTCCAACTTTTTAATGGAACTTCTAATTCTATAATTACCAATGTCATTGATCTTTTTATTCATTTTGAAACTGGTAATATTACTTCAATGACATTTTATATTACTTTATTAAATGGATCTAGTTTTTTTGTTTTAGAATATAACTAACTTATCCATTACAATCTGTTAATTAACTGGGTATTAAGTTATATCTTATTTTGCTTGCTTAAATCAAACATACCAATATCCCTGAGCCTATCTCTATAGCCTTTAGTCTCTTTAATCCATGCTAACTTTAAATATAATTTATTATATTCTTTAACTCCAGGTCTCTGTTAATCAAGCTACTTAGCTCATTAGCATTTGCATATATCTATAGCCTTAATAACTCAGTTCTATTCTGTCTATAACCTTATTTTTCAGAAAGTTATCTCTATTTTAAATTTATTTTCTCTTTTTTAGCAAATCTTTGTGATGCTTCTTTAAAATATCATAACTTTATCAATATGTTTAGCAAAAGCAAGGCTTCTACTCTTACTGTTATGCACTTAGCAAACACTAACAGTTTTGTCACATAATTATAAGACTTACTTGTCTAAACAAGAATAACCCTAGATATAGATTTGGTCTTTATTTAGAGTATTTTCTCATATATAGTATTGGTCACATAATATGGCAGATCTTAAAATGAGATCCAGATTTATAACTTCAATAATATCTGATCTGTGATAGAGATTCAGATGGGATTTCCTTAATTTTATGGTTATCTGGCCATATTTATATCTGCTAATGCTATATACTTCTCTTCTATTCCTTTATATCCTTATGATATGGCTTTTTTTCTTATATTTCTAATCTGTGAGGTTACTGCCTTACTTCTACTCTTTAATTTATGCTTTTTTATTTATTAGCATGCATACTTACTGCTATTGGTGCCCCTAGATAGTAGTTGCTAATCCTATACTAAGGCTATATGTCTTTACTACAATATATATAGAATAAAGAGAAACTTAAAGCAACTCAGTCTTAACCACCTGTATTTTCAGTGTCTCTACTTCCTTCTTGCACTAGTTATCATATAGTAATTATAGGAAGGCCCTTACCTCTTTTTTTTCTCTGCCTAGTTATAGATTACCTTTATAATCCTCATACTTTCTCTATAGCCTAGTTTGAAGCCACTAGCTCAAAAGCTCTCTTATTGTTGATGTTCATTGTCACATACCAGTCCATATTGTATATAGAAGGCACCAGAATAAATACATAATACTTGCTTTCCATTGCAAGTTTAATCTAAAGATTAATCTGAAAAAAAATATCTTTCTGTGAAATAGAACTCTACTTATTGAACTCATAACTTGAATATCTGGTAGGTACTTCTAGACTGAACTTCTGATAAACTGTGAAAGGACTTTTGAGCTAGTGGCCCTGAATTAGGCAATAAGAGAAAGATAAGATCACTACTCTTATATAAATCAAAGCTAGCAGATGCTATATAAGAAAATCTTAAGAAAAATCCCAGCTATCTATATAACCAGCTAAAAATCAAAAGAGAAAGACTAGAGAAAATCCCAGCTTGCACTCCTTGTCTTATATATTGTCAAAATCTGTGCACAGACCAAGTATAGGAAGGCCACTTTAAAATACTACTATCTATGAATACCAGTAGCAATAATAGCTTAACCATAAATAAGAAAAGAAGAATACATGGAGTGAAAATAAGGAGTAAGGCAGTGACCTCATGGATCAAGGGATAGAATGGAAGAGAATACCATACCATAAAAATGTGGGGGAATAAAAAGAAAGTGCACAGAATCAAAGAAATAAAATAAACATAGTAGTAGCAAGGCTAAAAAGATCTATCTGGATCTCTGCCACAGATCAGATCCTCTATCTAGATTATAAGATTAGATGTCATTGAGAATGGTACCTGGATCTCATCTAAAATCTGCCATATTATATAACTAATACCTGTGCAAGGAATTACTCTAATATAAAGGATTTAGCCTTAGCCTAGAGTTAACATTGATTAGACTAGTCATTTACATGATTACATGCTCCTGATCACATGACTATGCAACCATTTACATTACATGCTTAACAATTTTCACAGTCATATGCTAGAAACCATTATGTTTACTAGATGTATAATATTTTGCCTATTGACATTATCTATTCTTTTTTATTCTTTAAGCTTGAAGTACTTAGAAGCTTTCTATACAAATATTTTACTACTGGCTTCATCTGACCTTTTATATCTGCTTATACTACCCCTATTCTTTTTATCTGGAAAAAGAATGATTTACTCTGGCTATATGTTGATTTTTGAAAGCTCAATAAAATCATAAAGAAGAACTGCTACTTACTTCTGAGAATCTTCAATCTTCTTGATGCTTTGAACTACATGACTATCTATATCAAGCTCAATCTTTACCATGCTTACCATTAGTTTATATGGCTAAGAGTAGCAAGTGAAAAATCTTTTTTTATATGCATTATGGCTTCTATAAGTGGCTTGTAATGTCATTTAGCCTTACTAATGCTCC
>JBBPJW010000097.1:18746-60166 GCA_038088935.1 Pulveroboletus aff. viridisquamosus
TATTTATTTAGATAATATTCTTATTTTTTCTGCTAACTGGATTTCTTATTTTAAGCATGTCTGTGAAGTCCTCTGCAAGCTTCAAAATTATAATTTCTATATCAAATTAAAGAGGTATATATTCTATATTAACTTTACTAAATACCTTGGCTGTCAAAAATATTTAACATTGTAACTTATAATCACCTATTTGCTTTACTATCAGATCTAATCCTGGAAGTACTGAAAAATCTTCTAAATCAAGCATGCTGCTAGGCTATAGAAAGACTAGAGGATATAACTCTAGGTACAAGATACTATTAGAATTCAGAGTAACAATAAAAAAGAGCTTCAGAACAAACTTTTAGATTAAGCCCACTAATAATACTCAATCTATAAATAAGATTATAGCTCCAGAGGCTTTTGAAGAAGTCTGGAGATTCCAAAAGATTAAAGAAAGCTTTTCTTGAATCAGACAGAACTTTGCTTAATCTTATGTGGTGTACCCTTATATAATCTAATGTTTCAATTTATAAAGAAATCAGAGAGAGAGAAAAGAGTGGTCTTATGGCTCAATATGAAAAATAGGCAAGGCAAGAATTGTCAAGTCTAGTCATAATAAAAACAAGCCCTTAAGATTTTCTTGAGAATTTCATCAAGGCCTGGAGTTACTCTAGAGTAAATCAGAGATTCAGAGAATAAGTTTGAAAGCTTAGTCAAAGTAAGAACAAACTTAAGATAGGGGTATTTCATTAATATTCAAACTACAGTACCATACAGGAGTTATAGTGCTTATAGTTCCAGAGTAGTGAAAAAATCTAAGCAAGAAAAGAAAATAAAACTGAAGTTATCTTAGAAGTAAGAACAGATATCAATATATTTTAAAAACAAATAAAGATATTAGTAATAATAGTGCCAAGGCATATTAGTCTAAAATTGAAAGGTGGTAAGAAGATATAAGAGGCAAAATGGAAACATAACAGAAACAAAAGCAAAAGAGAGTATAAAGATGAAATAAAATTATTATATGTCTAGTAAATACAATAGTCTTAAGCATGTGACCATGGAAACTGTTAAGCACATGATATGAATGGTTGCAAAGTCATGTGACCAGGAGCATGTGATCATATGAACAAGTATTCTTATAAGAATAACCCTAGGCTAAGGCTAAGTTCTTTAAATCAGAGTATTTCCCTGTACCAGGTATTAGTTACATAATATGGCAGATCTCAGATGAGATCCAGATACAGTCCCCAATAATATCTGATCTCAGGATCTAGATTAGGATTTATATCTGTGGCAAAGATCCAGATTGGATCTCCTAGATCTTGCTACTACTATATTTCTTTTATAGATCTGATTCTATGTATTTTTCTTCTATTCTCCCATATCTTTATAGTGTGGCTTCTCTTCCATTCCAATCTCTTGATTCATAAGGCCACTGCCTCACTTCTTATTCCCACTTCATGCCTTTTCCATACTTTATATATTAGCTAACCAATTACTGCTATTAATGTTTTTAAATAGTAGATCTTTAGAGTAGATCTCCTATACTTGGTCTGTGTGTAGACCTGAGCAATATATAATGCAGGAGGTACAAGCTGGGATTTTCCCAGTCTTGCTCTCTTGACCTCTTAGCTAGTTATATAGGTTAACTCTTATTTACTAGCTGTTGATTTATATAAAAGTAGTGGTCTCATTTTTTTTCTTTTGCCTAGTTAGGAGCCACTAGCTAAAAGCCTCACCAGTTTCCCAGGATAAGATAGAAGTATTCACCAAGGTAGCTTAAATATCAAGGCAGGACAGGCAGAGCTTTATCACAGAAATAGTCTAAAGAAAATAAGATAGAAATAAAGTTATATTAAATAACTTAAAATAAGACAAAGCTAAAAAGCAGAATAGAGTAAAGATAAAATAAAGGGTTAAAGTAGCTATAATATTACTAATGCAGGAAAAGCATAAGTATAACTGGAGTGAAATGAAGTAGTAGTAGAAAAGCTGAAGATATATAAATAGTCTACTAGCAAGTACTAAGTGCAAAAAGTCAAGTAAAAGCCAAGTTAAAATTGAATCTGAAATATGAAATGCAACACTGGCCATCAGCTCTCCTTATTTGGGCTGACAATATCCTCTGACAAAGTTAAAACCATTTAAAATTAATCTAAGTCTTATAAAATTTAAAAAATTTAATTTTTTCTCAATTTCACTAACTTCTACTGCCATTTTATTTAAGCCTACTTCAAAATCATAGTTTCTCTTATCTGCCTCACTTGTAAGACTACTTCCTGAAACTTTAATACCTTCTATCATACTATTTTCTGGTATTTCAAAATGTTTTTACTTCTATTTCTATTCTTATTTATTGAATTCCAGATACTCTGCTTATTATTAAAACTAATATCTCTGATTATACTATTATAGGTATTTTTTTACTTCAATATTCAAAGAACAAAGTCTGCTCTATTATATTCTATCTGCATATACTCTTTATGTCCAAACTTAACTATAATACATATAATAAGAAACTTCTTGCCATTTTTAAAGTATTTAAGATCTGGCATTATTACTTTGAAGGTTCTAATACTTTGATTAATGTTGTTATCAACCATAAGAACCTTAAGTATTTTGCTACAACTAAGCTTTTGACTTACCAGCAAGTCTGGTGGTTGGAATTTCTCTTCCAGTTCAATATACTTATTTGTTTCCATCCAGGCTGCCTTAGTGCTGAGCCTAATGCTTTAACTAGATAATGGAACATCTATTGCAAAGAGAGAAATAGTAACTATGCATGTATTAACCTACATAATCTCTGACCTGTCTTTATGTAAGAACAGTTTACTACCTTGCTTCAAGCTTTCTTCTTAGCTGCTTTAATTTTCTAATCTGCTACTCTTGTTAACTTCAAATTACTTTATTGTAATATTCTTTTGATGCTCTCCTCTAATTCTTTTACTTCTGTTTAGCTCTCTGCTCCTTAGCCACTCAATTAATTCAGAAGGTTTTATTTGTCTAGACAGTTGGATTTATATTTCAAATGTTTTTAACCTATATTTTTAATTTCTCTGTTTTAAGCATGATTACTCTCCATTTGGCCACTTTGAATAAAATTAGACCTTAAAGCTAATTTATTGTGATTATATCTGGCCTGGCATTTGAGCTTTCATCAAAGACTATGTCTCTTCTTGTATAGCTTGTGCCTATGGTAAAATACTCTATTATAAGCTCTATAACTTTCTGAAGTAGCTTTCTATCTTTAAGAAACCATGGAATTCCATCTTAATGAATTTTATTAAGCAACTTCTTATCTTCTCTAGTTACTTTGCAATTCTCATTATTGTAGATTGTTTATCAAAGTAGTATATCTTTATTTTTACAGATAATAAGGTGATTTTTTAAAGCTTTTTAAACTCTTTCTGCTTAATATATTCTCCAAACACAGAATACCCTTCTATATTACCTCTGATTATAATTCTGAGTTCATTACCTACTTTTTCCATTTTTTAAGACAAGTCCTTAATATCTACCTCTATTTTATTTCTGTTATTATCCAGAAGATAATGGTTAAACTAAGCAAATAAATTAGACTCTAATAGTATCTTTATATTTGTTGTAACTATTAGCAGAACAATTGGTCTAAACTTCTTCTGCTTGTGAAATTTGCTTACAACAATGCATTTAATGCTATTATAGGTATTTTTTCTTTTTTTGCTAATTGTTATAATTATTTTTCACTTTTCACATCATGTGACCCTGGGAACCCTTTACCTTTTCACCTTTTTACTTCTTCACACTTTCACACTTTCACATTTCATATTCTAGAACATTCCAGACCATAACATCATTACCTGGCAGTTACCATGAGGAACTGCTAAGGTACTTGCTCTCTTATTGCCATTGGTCTGCTTACTGTAGCATAGTTTAGGGCAGACCCTAGTTATATGGTCTGTGCATATCTCTGTATTATATATAAAGGGCTGGTACAAGCTGGGAAATCCCAGTCTTGCACACTTGAGCTTTATGCTTTATACAAGGCCTTGACTTTTTTCTTACTTTCTCTTGCCTAGTTCTCTGAGGTCTAGATCAAACCTCAGCTATTCAGTAAAGGTATTCACTGGTTCCAGTGTTGAGACACAAGGACATAATGGTTACAACCATTTCACTAATAAAAGCTATTATTCAAATATAAATTCCTTTATAAAAAAATAGCTGCTGCTTAGAAAAAGTATCAAGTTTCTACTAATATTTAATAATTTTTGATACTTGATTTTAAAATAGGTGACCAGATCTTTGTCAAGACTAAGTATTTCAGGTTTACTTGACCTTTCAAGAAACTCACCAAAAAAAACTTAGATTTTTACTCCATTATTGCTTAAGCAGATTCTTTCTTTTTTATACTCTATCTTCTAAAAAATATAAAGTTCATACATTTAGTCTTTTATATTTTCCAATTAGAACTTTTTGTCCCCAATATTATCTCTAACTATGTCTAGCCATCACTATTACTAGTTAAGATCAATGGAGAATTAGAGTTTGAAATCTTTAAGATTTTTGGCTCAAAAATAGATTACAGGTAAAAAAACTGCAAATTACTATATATAGTTAGGTGGTTAGATTACAAAGATACAGATGAGGAAATTTCATGGCTTTTCACTACTAAATTAGAAATTTCATCTCTATTATCCAGACAAATCCAAACTATCTTATATATAATCAAATTAAGTTTATTGGCCTAGTAATCTAGTTATAGGATCTTCTAACTACTCAATGGTTATTTTCTCAATATTCTCCTCTATTATCTGCTTTAATTCCATTTCTATGTTCTCATTCTCTATCACTACAATCTCTCTAACCTTCATATATAACTCTATCAGCTTTTTTTTCATTTTATCTATTTTTCTGTTCTCTAGCTCACTTATTGAATTCTTTCAATTCTCTCTTTCTGTTATGCACTGCAATATTGCAGTGCCACAAGCTTGAAGAAAAAGATTTGAAGAATTAAAAAGAAATTTCAAGTTAACACAAGTATTATACAAGTGCTTAAAACTGGAGTCTTGAGATGCTAAGGCACAGAGATCAAAAAGAAGAGAAGCAGTTTGAAAACCATTAAGGATCCAGCTTCTATAATGGAAGAGAAGAAGTGGAAATGAAAAGAAGTGCAGGGTTCTTAAACATAAGGCTATCTCTATGCCCTGGATTATGTGATTCATCACATGCCCTGATAAGATAAAAGATTAGATAACCACATGGCAAAGATAAAGTCACATGATTAAGAAAAGAAAAATGTGTCATAACACTTTCTGCCATTTATGCTCTATCAAAGATATTAGACAGCCACTCCATTAGCTAATTCTGGCATCTTATCTCTTACCATACTTTTCTATTTATCTTTCTTATTATTGTCTTTACTATATAACTTTCTTTAGCCATCTAATGAAGGCTTTCTATTAAAATAGCACAGAATAATTATCAAATTCTGTTTACTTTAATTCCTAGATGCTAAATAACTTCTAGTTCAAGCATATTTGTTAGGACTCTAGAAGAATACTAGAAAAAGTAAGCTCTAAATACAAGAGACTGCTAGAACTCAGGGTTATAAAAAAGAAAAACTCCAGAAAGCAAACTCTTGGGATAAGTATATTGATGAGGCTTATCTGTAAATGAAAGCATAGCTCAAGGGATTTCCAAAGAAGTACAGATGTTTCTAGAAATATTAAGTAGAGTTTTTCTTAGATCCAATAAAACTTGACATTATCTTATATAATATATTCTTGCATAGCTTTGATGTTCTGATTTACAAGAGGGATTAGAATTGAAGAAGAAAGTGATTTCATGGCTCAACACAAAAAATAGACAAGACAAAAAGTATCAAGCCTAGTTATAATAAAAGCAAGTTCTTAGAATTTCTTTTAGGATTTCATTAAGATCTAAAGGTACTTTGAAATAAACCAGAGGATCAGAGGGTAGGCTGAAAAGCTCATCAAAGTAAGAATAAAGTCAAGACAGGGGTGTTTATATTAATATTCAAACTAAGATACTATATATAGAAGTATAGTATTTATAGTTCCAGAGTAGTAAAAGGATTAAGTAAGAAAGGGAAATAAGATTGGAATTATCTCAGAAGCAAGAGCAGATGTCAATGAATCTTGAAAATAAATGGAGATATCAGAAATAACTATGTCAAATTCTGTTAGACTAAAACTAAAAAACAGAAACAAAGCTTAAGTCAAAATTAGTGCAGTAAGAAAATAGAAGATTGAAGAATCTGTGCATAAGTATAACTAAAGTAGAATAGAGTAGTAATAAAAGGGCTGGAGTTACATAAAGAAGAATCAAGGGCTAGTGTAGCTTACTGGCAAGCACTGAGTGCAGAAAACCAAGTAGAGACTAGATTGGAATTGGGTCTGAATTACAGAATATAATACTCTTTATAATACACTTTTCTATTTTCTTCAAGTTTGCTTTATCTCTAAGTATTTCTTTCTTTTTACTTTTTTTTCTCTGCTTTTTCTCCTGCTTTTTCTGGCTGGGGTAATTATACCTTACCTTTGCCTTTATATAGGCAAGGTCTAATATTGACTTGCTAAAGCCCATCTTATGGTTAAGCTCTTAGTTATTATACCTCTAATACACAAGAGTTTCCTTTACTTTACTTTTGTCCTTGTTATTGCTTAACCCTATCTGGGCTTTTAGTAAAGTTAATTTGTCTAAAACTAGATTAGTTTTCTAGATATTTATTAGCATGTTCCATACTTATTCTCTATAAGCTGCCTTCTCAGACTTTTATCTCTTTATCTCCTTAATGGTATATTCCATAATTCAAAACTCAATTCTAACCTGGCTTCTTACTTGATTTTTGATACTCACTGCTTGCCAGTAGACTATAATAGCTCTTAATTTCCTTCATGTACTTCTGGCCCTTCCACTACTACTTTATTTTACTCCAGTTGTATTTATGCTTTCTTTGCATCAGTAATATTATAGCTGCTCTGACCCTTCACTTTATTTTCACTCTATTTTATTTTTAGCTTTGTCTCATTTTCAGTCTTTCGGTACAACTTTATTTCTATCTTGTTCTCTCTGGACTATTTCACTTTACCTTTGTATCTCTCCCACTCTTGTTTTTTTCATATTTCTGTTTTAACTCTTATATTTTTTAATTATCTTTTAGTTTTAGACTAACATGCCTTGATGCTATCATTGCTAATATCTTTATTTGTCTCCAAGATATATTAGTACCTGCCTTTGCTTTTAAGACAACTCCAGTCTTATCTTTTCTCCTCATTTAAACCTTTTTGCTACTTTGGAACTATAAGTACTATAACTTCTATATGATACCATAGTTTGAATATCAATAAAAACACTTTTATCTTAAGTTTGTTCTTACTCTGACCAAGCTTTCAAGCTCACTTTCTGAACCTCTGGTTTATTGCAGAGTAATTCCAGGCCTTGATCAAATTTTTAAGGAAATTCTAAGAGATTGTTCATTCTTGTTAAATCAAACAAAACTTGGCTTTTTCTTATATAATATGCTCTTGCATAATCCAGTGTCCTGATTTATGGAGAGGCCAGAGGAAAAGAGGAGAGCAGTCTCATAGCTTAACACAAAGAACAGACAAGATGAAAAGCATCAAGTCTAATTATAAGAAGAACAAGCTTATTAGGATTTTCTCAAGAATTACTTCAAGATAATTCAGAGGGTCAGAGGATAAGCCTACAAGCTTAGTCAGAGTAAGGATTAAGTTCAGATAAGAGATATTTTTATTCATATTTGAACTATAGTATCATACAGAAGCTATAGTACTTATAGTGCTGAAGTAGCAAAAAATTTTAAGTAAGAAGAGAAGATGGGAGATGTAAAGGGAACTGTCTTTAAAGAAAGGCAGGTGTCAATGCAACCTGGATATAAATGGAGATGTCAGAGAAAACAATGTTTAATAATACCAGACTAAATCTGCATAATAATAGAGAAAGATCAGAAGAAATATGAAATAGAAACAAGCAAGAAGAGTGAAACTACGTATGAAGTTGTAGTGAAATGGTTTGGAAAAACCAGAGGTGCTAAAATAAGTTAAGTAACAGAAACAAGGGAAATGAAACTAAAAGCAGAGTAAAAGCGAAAGGTAGTGGAGAATTGCATGGTATGTGCTTAACAAAAGAGTGAGAAGAATATAAGTATGGATGAAGTGGTTATAAAGGGCCAGAATTGTGTGGAGAAGGGTCAGAGGGCAAAAGAGGCTTACTGGGTGCAAGAACCAGTTGTAAGCCAGGTGAGAATTAGATCTGAAATATAAAATATGATATCAATCCAGTTGTTTGTTGTAAAAGCTTTCCCTTATTGTTACCCTGGATTGCTATAAGTTGTGACTTTAATCAGTTTTAACAATAATTTAATTGGGATATAAAGTACCAATTAAATTAGCTGATGATAAAAGATGGTCAGCATATTAACAAGTATATTGTTAAATTTAACAGGGTTGCTTTACAAGTCTGAGATTATGGAGAAAATACTTTCTGACACTATTTCTATAATGATTTCCCAAATTATATTAAACATGATATTTTCTATGTGAATAAGCCTCCTACTCTGCACAAACTTTTTCCCTATCTATATATATATTCAGCAGAAGCATATAGCCTTAGTATAGAATGACTAACTACGATCTATGGTTATCAATGTGGTAAGTACTTATGCTAATAAATATGGAACCATAGGATATAGGGTACGGATAAGGTAGTGGCCTTGTGAATCAAGAGAGATAGAAGAGAACCATAGGTCACATGACAAGACTGTCAGTCTTCTTCTGAGCATATAATACTCGATAAAAATGACAAACTTATCAGTAAATAATAAAAATGCTGCTTTAACAATTACCTTTGTATGTTCTGTGAGATCACTAATCACATAGCCAAAAACGTTTCTAAGTCTACCTCTAAGGCAGCTAAGGCTCATGCCACTAAGACCTCTGCTCTGAAAGCCAAACTAGAGATTTTTATTTCAGAGACAAAAGAATAGTCTGCAATCTCCAAGACCTCATCAGCTCGAGATTATATTGGTCCTTTTCATACATTAAAGGAGATTAGACTCAACATGTACTGCTTTTTCAAATTCTAGTTCACTTATGCCTTTTGTTATCCTTGTCTATTATGGCATTCCTCCATTTTCTGGTCTAATTAACTTCTGGTTCTTTAGATTGTTTTATAGATATTAAGTTAGTTAGTATTCTTAATTTTTTGACCTATTTTATTCCTTACTCCAATAATATTCTATGTTATTCCATTAAATATATCTAGTTCTCTTGTTCTAGGACACAATTAGCATGCCTGCCAAAATTTATTGATTGACTGAATATCAAGTTGTATTTTATTCTGTTTACCTGAATTAAACATGCCAATACTCCTTGTTATAACTTTGAATTTCAGAGGCTAAACCTAGATGCTGAGTGAAGAGAAGAAACATAAAGAAAAAAATCGTAAGAAGACTGAAGAGGAGCAATTGAAGAGGGAATTATAAGAACTTAGAAGAGACTTCAAGCTCATGCAACTATAGGCTAAGCTCTGAAAGAGCTGAGATCCAAAGAAGTGCAAACTGCAAGATATAAAGTGATTAAGTCTGAAGAGACTTGACTACCTATACCTGCTCCTTATATATTTCCAGGGTCAGTGCACAGACCATTGAGTGTACTGTTAAATAAGAAAGCTCTATTTTCTAAAGAGTCATCTTCATTTTACCTTTGTTGTCTCTCCAGTCAACTTTTCTGGTGTTTCTCTGAAATATCACAACTTTGTCAATGTATTTAGCAGAAGCAAGGCTTCAACTCTTGCTCCTATCTAAATTAAGCTCAATATTCAGCATACTTACCATCTTATTTGCATTGCTAAGGGTAATAAGTGGGAAACCTCTTTTTACATGCACTATGGCTTTTATCAGTGTATAACTGCAATAAATAATAACAACAAGAGGGCTTTTATGCTAGTGGCCTCAAACTAGGTAAAGTAAGAGAATAAGTCTGGACAAGGGAATGGAGTTTCATGCACTATATAGTGACTAGGGAAGTTAGGAACAAGAAAATGTATTATGGTTTACATCCAGGTAAGTCAAATCTTTTTAGACTTGACCACTTCTAATATTAGCCTCTCTTGGCTTATCGTCGTAATTCCTTCAGTCTTAAGCACTTCTAGGTATTTCTTTCTCTTCTTTGGCCCAGTTTAGAGATTAGGCAGTATCTCTCTATGCTGAGCCTGTTCAATCTCACTATCTTGCACTTTATGTCGGAGAGGCTTTCCAGTTCTTTTATGAGAAATCCAAGGTTTACACATGCTGCCACTGTCCTCTTTGTCTGGAAGAAGAACAGATCCCTCCAGATGTGTGTGATATACAAGCTACAACAACTATAGTAAGTAAAGTCCACCCCATTACATTATATTTGTGCATGTTCTCTGTACTCAAACTCCACTGGTTGGGATTCCTCTTTCAGTTCAATCCGCTCATTCATTTTCATTCAGATCACCTTGGTGCTATACCTGATGCCTTGACTAGATGATGATGGAACATCTATCTCAAAGAGGGGAATAGCAACTATACTTGTGTCAATCTGCACAACCTCTAACCTGAGTTTACACAAAAACAGCTTACTGCTTTGCTTTAGGCTTTCTTCTTCATTGCTTCAATTTTCTGGTCTGCTGCGCTCTTCAACCTGTAAATGTATGTTTTAAATGTTTCCAATCTATATCTCCAAGTTCTTTTTTTTTAAGCGTTCCTACCACTCACATCTTATTAAAGATGCCAACCAGTTGCCCTAGCAACTAGTCTAATACATCACTCCTACCATACCTTCCCATGCTGCCTCTAGCATGTTGCCATGCCTCTAAGTATCTTTTCCTCCCCGTCCTTCCTCCTCTGCTTCCACTCCAGTTTCTCCTGATTAGAGTAAGTTGTCACACCTCTGGGACACTGGAGAGTCCTCCACCCTTCTCTTCCCATTGCTCTTGCTTGCTCTCCATGTGCTCCCCAAGGCATGCATCAGACCATGTGTGAATGTTGACGAATAAAGACACAATAAAGATGTTTTTGAGTTTTTTTTACCATTAGTTCAACACTCACTCCAACCATATACTAGACCAAGTTGTATGTCTATGGCCTTCAGGTGTTCAGGCCTTAAGAGGGGAATACTACTATATTCTGGGTCACTATGTCCACTCTATAACATCTTTGATGCAACTCTGGTTGGAAATTATCCTTAGACTAGATTGCTGGCTATTTTTCATTTCTTATTTTCTGTTTTCCCTTCTTCTTTATCTATCTAATGATACTTACAATTTTTTATACATACTTCTGTGTCCTTTCAACACAACTTTATAGTTTATCCTGTCTCATTTCCTATTCCTTGCCCACCTTGCCTATTCTCTGTTATCCTTTAGTTTTATCATTTAGTTTTACCCTGGCATATTACATTATTAGTGTCATACCTAACATCTCCATTCATTTCCAGGTTGCACTGACACCTGCTTTTGCTTTGCACCCAAGCTTATATTTTTTCACACTTTGTTAATTTTCAGGTTTCTCTAGAGTTCTTCAAAAATAGCTTTATAAAGTTTTCAATACGCATTTTAAACTTTTATTGCATATCTTTTACTTAGTAGCAGAATAATGCCATTTTAATTCCCTTCATGCCATTTCTTTTAATACTATATACTCAAAAATAGTAGTTATGGCTTAGCTATCACCTTTTTTGAATATTATCCAACTTTTCTGCTAGTTTGGATTCTAATCTTACAAATTGAAGCAAATTCCTACCAGTGTCCTTTTTTTCCCTATTATGATTACAACTTGTCTAGTAGCTGATTCCAGAAATCTCAATCTTCTTATTATTCCCCAGGCTACTTTTACCTTAAGATTTTCTTTGATTCAATACTGGAAGTTACTTTGACTTGCTTTAAAATATGATTAACTTTTCTTTCAAACTACTTAGGCTTTATTTCAAATAGTTAAGGCAACCCCTGCAATTACTCTTGACTTTCTCTAATAATTATCAGATAGGTTATTATAATTAGCTAACTTAAGTCAATTTGTCTTTTCTGTCCTTTATTTCTTTTATTTCTGAAAAACTACATATATTTGAAGTTAATTTCACTCTCAATGTTACTATCAACTAGTAGTATCCTTCAATTTTTTATTGTAATTACTAGAGCATAATGACTAATAAGCCACCCTTAACTTACTTGTTTATGCTAATCTCCAATCTCTTTTTTACTAATCCTATTCTAATCTTTTCTGTTATATATCTATATATATATAACTACACTTTTATTTCATATAATTATTGAAGAATAACTTTTTATAGTTAACTCTAGCTTATGGTTAGATTTTATAGAAGTTTCATTATAGTTAGTGGTTATATAATTAAAAGATCTGGAAATTTTCCAGTATCTGCCTAGAATCTTCTCTATCTGGATTATAAAGCTATTTTTATGAATCTAAATCTGTAATCTTATTATATTTGTGGCAAAGATCTTTATATTCATGTTTATGTTATATACTCAAAGAGTGGAATCTAAATACTATAGTGAATGTGAGTAAGTGACAGGCAAATAACAACAACAAGAGGGCTTTTGCACTAGTGGCACTGAACCAGTGCTTATGTTAACCAATAGCAGTAATTACTTATATCTTCTTAAATAGAAAACTGGGCATAGGGCATATGAGTAAGGAGTGAGGCAATGGCCTCATGGATTAGGAATGTAGGAAGAGAACCACACCATAAGGATGTGAAAAAATGAAAGAAAAGCTCAGGGTCAGTAGATATAAATAAGGCATGGCTGCCATAAGGCCAAGGAGATCCATTTAGATTTTTGCCACAAATCTGATTCTAATCTAGATCCAATAGATCAGATGTTATCAGTATTGATCTAAGATCTTATCTAAGATCCAGCCACATTATGTAACTAACCCATAAGTGAGGATAATTCTGATATAATAAATCAAACCTAAGCCTAGAGTTTATTCTTGTAAGGCAGGTGAGTCTTATGGTCATATGAGTAAACTATTAGTGTTTGCTGAGTGCATGACAGTTTAACTCTGATTTTCCATTATGACTTTTTTTATTTTTATTTTTAATTCTTGATTTATAAGGCTACTGCCTTACTTCTTTATTTTTACTTCACGTTTTTACTTTTTCTATTTAATAGTGCACTTTTACTACTATTGGTGTCTACTTTAAGGGATGTATTAGACCATATTATGGATGTTAGCAAATAAGAATATGTTTGAAGAAAGTTATTGAAAAGTTTTTTCAAAGTGGTAATTGTTTTTATGGACTTGTAACTCACTAAAACTTAACATTTACTTCAACTGTGCACTAAATAAGGTCACATGTCTAAACCATTTTATTTTATCTCCAGTATAACTCTGGTTGCTTTATATTTATTAGCTGCATGTTATTTAATTTTCTCTTATCCCTTTCTTTTCTATTTAATGATACTGGCAACTTTATATATGTAGCTTTGAGTTATTCTAATACAGCTGCATAGTAATTTCAATCTTACTTTCTCATAGTCTCAGAAGATAAGGAAGTTTCTAGTCTGTGATTTAAAATGGCTTTTTGCCATCCTGTCCTTAAGTCTTGATACTAAGCTGATAAGTGCAACTAAGCAGTGGTTTTAGGCCAAAGAATAGAGGAAAAAGAGTCAAGTGCCTTGTATAAAGAAAGCCCTAGAGCTCAAGTATGCAAGACTGGAAAAACCTGTCCTAAATCACTGAACATATAAATAAAGGTATTGGTTGTAATAGTAAAAAATTAGAAGAGGTCTGAAAGTTGAAGAATTGGTTGGAATAGAAAGAGGGCTTTGAAAGAGTGAAAGAATTTCTAGCAGGTTGAAGATCAAAATCCGTCATTTTCTTGGTAAGATTGAAGAGGAAGCAGGTAATTGAGGAGTAGGCCATTTGACAATACTATCAAGTTTAATGGGGTTCAGAGCATATAATTATGTCAAGGTACTTGACTTTGATTAAAGCAAAGGTGCATTTCTCCAGCTTAAGGTAAACATTATGTTCTATTATTCTTTTGAGAATACAAATGATATAAAGTCTGTGGATATTAGCATTGAAAAAGAAGATAAGAAGATAATTCAAATAGATGACCAGTTATCCTTTTATAATCAAATCATGGAAAGAGTTATTTATAAAGCACTAAAAGGTAGCAGATAAGTTACTTAATTCAAAAAACATTACCATAGATTTAAAGAGTCCTTTATAACTAATATAGATGGCTTTTTATTGAAGCTTATTAATAAGGTCAGAAATAAGTTTGCATGCATAAAGGTTTTTTTCAAGAAATTCCTTGGTAGCCATTTATTTAGAGATAGACAAGAAGTAGATTTTTCTGATCTTAAATACAAATATGCCTTTAAGGTTAAATTTGTGGTTATAGGATTTGAATGGTGGAAGTTAGTCAAGGGTTTTTGAAGTATTAGAAAATACTAAGGCAAATTCTTAATATTTAATGTTATAATATACTTTTATTTTATTTTAATTTTTTCACCATTTTTACTTTTCTCTAACATTATATTACTCTGGTAAAATCTTATTATTTCACTTTTATATTATTTCACATACTACCTTTTTATATTTTACTTCTTTACATATTATAGATCTAAAACCTTCTAGATTTTAATATAATGCCTTACCTTGATTTTATATATATTTAGATCTCTGCTCTCTTTATATTATTGAATAGCTTATTATATAGTAGTTTAGAGTAGACCAGACTTACATGGTCTGAGCACCATTCTATAGTATAGGCCTCTAGTACAAGCTCAGATTGCATCCATTAGTACCAGCACAAGCCCAAAGCTTACTTTGATTAGTCAATATGATAGTTATGTTTTATTTAAAAAGGAGAGCAATCTCAAGTTTGGCCTTTTTGGTCTAAATTATAAGCTTAGTTGGTGGTAGATGGATAAAATAAAGGTAAATTAGTGAAAAAATAAGAAATTGTAACATTTTTTTACTATCTCTTTATCATATATATATCAAGATGCTTGTTTTTCCCTTATGTTTCTGACCTTTTCCTGCCATATCTACCCATGCTACCACTATTTATGAGCCCCACCATTTCTGTTACCACCTCCACTTCTTTCATGTCATTCCAGTAACTTGTGTAGGGTTTTTATTTGCAGATATACAAGTTTAAATGCAAAACATAGCCTATACAAGAATTTCTGCAGTTATTACTGCTAAAGACATACGAATTAATATGCTCTATTTCCTTTTCTGTCTCTTCTACCTTATTAAGTCCTGTTCCTGTTTCTCTTTACAAACATCTTATCATTTGTCTTTGTTCATGTCTATATCTTTACCAATAGATTAAGTACATTAGTATGCCAATCTCATATTAAAAGGACCTGTAGTACAAGTATATAAGAACTCCAGTTAATATAGTATAAAACTGCAGTAGTATTTACCTATAGTATAAGTCTGTATAACATGCACCATTGTTCTAATATAGTATACTAATTGATGAGGGAAAATATGTATGTACTAGCACATATAAAATAATATTTAACACACCTCCTCAGACTGGTACTAGAAAAAGATAAGCAAGCATGATCTTATGTGGTCCATATGTAAGTGGCTTTGTAAATTTATCAGCAAGCATGTTACTTGCCAGTACATGTGTAATCTTGAACATTCCATCTTCAATGTGTTTCTATATGAGGTGGAATCAGGTTTCAATGTGGTGACTTCAGCCATGGAATTGGGCCTCTTGTGCAAGAGCAATCATGGTGGTATTACCAAAGAAGATATTAGTGGGTGGTAGTTTATCTCCACTATGCATTCCAATGTCTTAGATAATATAGTGTAGTCAAAGCCCTTGTTTTGTGTGCAAGTGCAACATATTTAGCTTTACATAAGAAAATAGTAATATTATCCTGTTTCTTACTATTCTATAATATGACTGCATTATCAAGCTGGAAAATATGGCCAGATATTGAATGGTAATTATCTATGTCATATGTAAAGCTGGCATCTGTATAGCCAGTAAGAACATTGGAATTATTACCTAAGACTTTGCCAAGTATAAGAGTAAGGTCATATATTCCTTGTAAGTATCTGAAGACATATATAAGTACTTTTTAGTGAAGTTTTCTGAAGTTGGCACTGAATTGGCTAAGTTGGCTAATAGCAAAGGTAAGATTGGCGCATAAGACAACAAATAATCAAGTAATGCCATCAAGAGCCTCTTAATATGAGTATTGGGCCATTTCAGCCTTTTTATTATCTGTCTATGGGCAGTTAGCTTTTAATAGGATAGTATTAGAGTTAAATGATATTGAGACTGGGTTACATATGTTTATTTGAAATTGCTTGAATAGTATTTTTGTGTAGTGCTTGTAAAAGTGTAACTTGTCATTTCTGGTGGTTGTTAGTAAGTTTAATGCCTATAAGCCAGTCTGAATCTTTTTGCTATGTAGAAAGATGCCAGTGACACTGTCTTGGCCATAATGCTAGCCATGTGCAGCTGCATAATGTATGATAATTCAGAGTAAGTCAAGTTGGACTGTAAATAAGAATATATTACTAAAGTCAAAACTAAATATCTGTGAAAAACCTTAGGAAACAAGTTATGCCTTGTATTGGGTGATTTTATTATCAGATCCATGCTTAATTGCATATGTCCATTTATAGCCAATGATCTTGTGGTTTTTGGGTTGGTTAATGAGTTTCCAGGTTTCACACTTCTATAGCAGGTTAAACTCCTTATGCATTATCTCCCAACACTTATTTGAGTCAGGGCCAGTTTTAGCTTGTCAGAAGTTCTGTGGTATGTCCATACCATTAACTATAGTATAATCAACTTATGCAATTAATGGTTTGAATGGTTCAATAAATGTGTTTTGTTTCCAGGCTCTTTATAGGGTCTTTTAGTCTGCATATGCCTTAGCTTTTTTTGCTGCCTGTTTTTCAGCAGCTTTTTTCTTGAATAATGGTTGAGTAGTATGTTTCAATTAGGAGAGTAGTGGCAGAGTGATATCTAATGTAATTGATTCCAGGTTGGGAGTAAAGTTCTGTAAAGAAGGTTATCCAGGGACATTTGAGTTGGAATCTAAAGTTACCCCCTTAATCCAAGTGGGAGAAGGGGTAAATTGGAGCACTTCCTGGCTTGTAGTCACAGGAATAGGGAGAAATCAGTGTTGCTATGATCATGTGTCTGTTTATAGACAATAACATTATATAAGATAATAAATTTAAAACACATGGGCAATGCATTAAACTGAAGTTGAACTATAACTGTAACTACTACTTTAGAGGGGGTGCTTCGACAACTAGAGTTGACTTTGACTAGGTCAACTAGAACTAGGCAAAAGGAGGAATAAGAAACAAGTGACTTATATAAAGCAGTAAAACTCAAGTATACAAGACTGGAAAAATCTAGGCTGTGAACTGAACCTTTATATACTATACAGAATGGCACACAGACTATGTAAATCTGGCCTACTCTAAACTACTGCTCAGTCAGCTAACCAATGGCTAAAAAGGAGCATCTGACTAAATAAGACATGTGCTAATTATAAGGCATAACATTATAGTCTGAACCAGTCTAAATCATAACTATGTGAAGATGTGAAAAAATGAAGAGGTAAAAAGGTAAGGGTTCTCATGGTCATGTGATGTAATATGTGGAGAGTGAAAGAAAAGTAAAAAGATGGAAAAAAAGAAAAAACATTATAATAGAATCTGTGTTGAAATGATTTGTATTCTAGGATGAAGATATTGAATGGGCCTTGCAAGTTCATATGGAAACATTTGATTATATTTGTGGCATAATTATAAGAGTTGATTGAAAATAAAGCCAAGTAATACTTGCCTTTGACACATCCATTGCAGAGACTAAGTTCTTACTTTCCATGGAAATTCATGCCAGTCACAAGATTATAATGATTCAGATAGTGGAGTAATTTGAGGCTGATATGGCCAAGATAAGCATGTCAAAGATCAAGATTGGATAAAAAGCATGCAGTAAAGGCCATGGCAAAGCTGGATATAAAGAGCATGATAAATCCATGGATCTTATAACGGTTTTCATGTAGGTGACCTTTAAGAGAGATTTCACCATTGGACTTTTTGATAATAACATGGCCACCCTGTTTGATAATTATAAAGTTCCTGTGGTCAATTTGACTCTCTAATATAAGATTGTTATAGGCATTGAGACAATAGCCTATATCTAGGAGTTTAATGGTACAGTTAGTGGAGTTCTTGACAGAAACTTCAAGGAATACTGTGCCAGTGCTGGAAATAGTAAGGTCAGGACCATCTTTGACTATTTCTTTGATAAATTCATTTACAGACAAAAATATGGCAAAGATAAAGCATTCCATACAGATATAATTGGTTATACCACTATTAAAAATCCATCTAAGATCAGAAGAGGTTAAGATAGTGGCAAGGTAGGTAAAACATACTTAAGTCAGTGGGATCTTTGTCAAATTCACTATTAGTGTCAGTCATGGCCTAGTTAGTCTGTTTTTGGGTAAGCTTCTTCTTATCTTTTGATTTGAATGGTTTTGACTTGTTCTTAGACTTTGTCTTCCTATTATTGTTCTTATTACCTGTCTTGTTCTTTTTTCCCTTCATTTTCTAGTTCTTTACATGGCAATTCTTAGTCCAGTGGCCTAAGCATTTGTGGTGATTACAATATGGTTGGCCAGATACTTGGCCTAGTTGAATTGCCTAAAAAGTGATAATATTGCCAATATCTTGGTTTATACAGATGCTGGACTTATTATAAATGCAGTACTTCACTTTAGCAGATAAGTAATAGTTAAAAAGAGCAGATAAAACATAGTTCCATGTTAGTGGCATGAAAATACAGAGAAAATATGCAAATAGATTATCAGAAATATCACAGTACATAAGAATAAGATTATATCAGAGAGCTTTCATTTTTAAAATGTGGGCTGGCATATATCTTTACCATTAGTATAGTGGGTACTAACTAGGGATATAATGATAAGTATTCAGTTAGTTACTATGGTGCTAGAATAGAGGCAGCATGTTTCAGATCATATCTTTGCTGCAGTATTTAAGTGACTAACTTGTATTTGCATCTCTTCTGTTATTATGGCCATTAGAACAGATTTGACAAATAAGTTGGCCTTATGTCAACAGATATATCTATATCTATTAAGCTCCATGTTTTTAGAAAAAAAAGACTTATTCAAGTAAATATAAAGAGAGGCTATATGGAGTGAGTTCTCAAGAACAGATAACCATGTGGCATAGTTTGTGCCATTAGGCCAAAGTCTCAGTTTAAAAAGGTATAAAAACCTTTATATATTAATGGTTTTTATTAGTATAAAGTGAACCTTGTTTTTATTATCCATGTCTTTATTTAAGATGCTGGTGAAGAATATTGGTTGTTTGTGTGATAGATGTGTGGTATCTGATATGTGCAAGAGGACCTACAACATAGAGGCTAGAGAGAATATATATGTATTTGTTATGGCTCCAGCCTAACACATGGTTTCACGTGACTGTGAGAGACTATAAAGCATGTGATGCACTGGTCATATGACTAGGAGCACATGATCATGTGAATGAGTAGCCAAACAAGGCATAACCCTAGGCTAAAGTTAGATGTTCTTCAGAGTATTCCCAGCACTTGCGAGGTCACATGATGTGGCTGGATCTCAGATGAGATCTTAGATCAGATGCCAATGATATCTCTAACAGAGATTAGAATCTGCATCTGTGGCAGAGATCCAGATGGATCTCTTCAGCCTTATGGTGGCCATGCCTTATTCATAGAACCAGGGCAGTGTATCCTTCTATTTTCCCATATCCTTATAGTGTGGCAGCCTCCCCTCATCCATCCCTTATCTGCAAGGCCCTTGCCTTACTCCTTCCATCTAATCCATGCATGTTCTCCTATTTATATCCCCAGGGTCCATAGAGCTACTTACACTATTGATGACCATAGATAGTGTAGTTAAGGGTAGGCCTCCTGTAGTTGGTCTGTGTGTGAACTCCAGCAATATATAAGGCAGGGGGCACAAGCTGGATATTCCCCAGTCTTGTTCTCTTGACTCTTACAAGGGTTTACACAAGAGAGACTCTGGATCTTAGATCTGTCCCCAAGGGGGGGATCCACCTTAGCTCTCCTGAGGCTGACTCACTTGGTTGCTAAGCCCACTAGGCTTTACACAGGATCATTCTAGCTTTCTCTTTATTCAGCCTAGTTAGGGGCCACTAGCCAAAAGCCTCAGCAGATATAGAAATAGGCATTCACCAAGGAAGTTCAAGATACAAGGCAGGATGGCAAGATTGCTGTTTTAGTACTAGCATATGGAATGATATTTAATATTTTAGAGTTTATTTTGGAGCTTTTTTTTACTATTATCCTGAATTTTAATGGTATCTTGCATTTAGAATTCACTTTCTCTAGCTTTTCTATAGTCTAGCAGTATACTTGGCTTAGAAGATTTCTTAGCACTTTTAGAATTAGTTTAATAGTAAAGCAACTAGATTTGTTTAGTTTGTTGACTTCAGCAGTTTTGATACTAACTGAGCTTCCCAGCTTATCCTCTGATTCTCCAGTTTATGTTTTTTGTATTGAACTATAACTTTAAATACCTGAAGAATACTAACTACTTAGTGCTTGTGTTAAAAGGACTTTGAACTAGAGTTCAGAGAACTAGGCAAGAGAAATGGTAGAGAAAGAGTTAAGAAACTTGTATAAAGCATAAGGCTCAAGTGCACAAGACTGGGAAATTTGGGCTACAGTACTGACTTTTTATATAGTGTTATATATTGGCACTACTTAGCTAGGGGCTATTTTTCATTCTTACTCTAAGCTAAGTTCTCTTTACTATTTATCATCTTTAACCGCTTTCTTTGATCTTATCTTATCTTATCTTATATCTTATCATGCCATGAGATTGGGTCTAGCCTAGTCTAGCCTTTGTACCTCATATAGTATAGTCTTTTACCTTATTATAGCCTAGACTTTCTCTGATATTATGGCCTAGCCCTCTAATATCATACCTTACCTCTGCCTTGCTTTCTTTTACTAATTACTCTCTATTTGCCATTGGTTCCTATTTAGTTTTCCTTTGCCCTATTTCCTTATTAAGCATTGTTCTCTGTACACCAGCTACCTCATGTATTTCTCATGGCCTGGTTTATGCACATCTTGTAGCAATATATAAAGGGGCAAGGGCATAGACTGGTTTCCCAGTCTAGAGCACTTGTTTACTTGTTTACCTTGTTTCCTAGTGCCTTCTATAGACTGCCATTCTTTTGTCTCCCTAGTATTGGGCACCCTTTAAGGTGGTTTTCTCTTGCTGTTGGTCTAAATCCATAACATATAGACTATATATGTGTGCATAGATTATATAAGTCTGGCCCACCCTAACTATGGTATAGTAAGCCATTCAATGGCAATAAGGGAGTGGAAACCTAGAAATATATAAGGCAAAGCATAAGGCTATAGTAAAGTATAATGTTATAATCTAGATCAATTTAGATTAGTAATATGTAAAAGAGTAAAATGTGAAGATGTGATATGTGAAGATGTGAAATGGTGAAGGTTACTATGGACATGTAATGTGATAATGTGAAGAGTCAAAAGAAAAGTGAAAATATAGGAAAAAATAAAGAGAATATAAAATATGCATTATAACAATATAAATCAAGGTTATGTAGTTTACACTGAAACTAACACCAATTTTATTTCTAAAGAACTATAACAATAGGCTATTTAGCTCTGTTATAATTTCCCTGTGGCAGGACATGATGGTTAGTCAAGAACTTTCCATCTTATTTATTGCTTTTTTTACTGGCCTATTATGGCTAAAAATATAAACAATTACATAGCTACCTGCCATATATGCTCTTTTATAAAGGATTTACAAAAAGCACCAGCAGTAAAACTCCTTCCTCTTTCTGCTCCCATATCTCTATGGAAAGACATATTTACAGACTTTATTACATGTCTTCCTTTATCTAGTGATTTTAACACTATTTTGATAGTAGTAGATTGATTTTCAAAGAAAGTGGTTTTTATTTCTTGTTCTTCTTCTGCCACTTCCTCTTCTAATTTAGCTAAGATGTTCAGAGACAATATTTGATATTGTCATAATCTTTCTTCTTAAAGTACAACCTATATGCTAAATTTAGATAACAATAAGAAAAAAAAGACCTATCTCTTATGATCTATGCTTAACTGGGCAATCTATGTTCTTTTTATGTGCACAAATAGAGAGAAGATAGCTTTTGAACTAGTAGCTAGAACCAGGCAAATTGGAAGAGAGAATTTGAAAGCACACTAGAGAAAACTAGAGTTCAAGTGCAAGATGTCTGACCTCTTTATCTGCCACTCACTTGCTATAACTATGGCAAGGTGGGCCATATATCTCAGATTTGTATAGTTTCTTAAAACCCTGCTAGAATAATGATTTCCCCACAAGTTATATCAAGTTTACAATAGCAGTATCAATAGCAGGTTTAGCTAATAAGATTTGAAGAATTTTCTTTTTCTAACACTAATAGTTGGAGCTTGGCTAAACTGGAGGCAATTAGGCCACTTTATAACTTAGTAAACACTGCCTGTTTTTAGAAAGTTTCAGCTGTTTCCTGGAAATCTATAAAAGAAGCTCAGGCATATTTTAAGGATGTTTTTAAGTTAAAGGCCTGTTAGCAGGTGGAAAAAGGTCAGGGAAATATAGAAAACTAGATACTTTGTCATCTAAAAGTTCTTCTTTCTCTATGTTTGTACCATCATGCCTTTAAGCAACAATTAATTGTTTTTATGGAGAAAAAAAGTCTTATTTGAGCATGGCCCTAGCTAAAGGGTGGTTAATTTCTTCTGAAAGGAAAACTAACAATCATTTATATATAGACTCTAAGTTTGAAACTAAAACTCTAGATCAAATATGTATTCAGACAGAATATAGTAAATTAAAATTGAAAAAAAAATTGTGAGAAGAAACCTGAAAGAAAGAAGAACTAATTGTGGTTTTACTGATATCATTGTTGACTTAGGAGCATTTTTAACTTTTATTAATCAATAGATTATTTGAAAGTAAAGCACAATCTATGTGCTAAATCTAGATAACTATAAAAAAAGGGAATCTATTTCTATTGACCTATGCTTAACTGGATAACCTATTTCCCCTTTGTATGTGCAAATAGAGTGAAGCTAGCTTTTGAACTAGTGGCTAGAACTAGGCAAATGGGAGAAAAGGATCTAAGAGCACACTAGAAAGAACTAGAGTTCAAGTGTGCAAAACTGGGGTATCTTAGGCTTGGCCCTGCCTCTTTTTATATTGCTACAAATGGTGCACAGATCAAGGAAGTCTGCCTTGCTCTCAACTACTGTATAGTAAGCCAACCAATGGCAAAAACAGAGAGAAATCTAGAAAAACATAAGGAAAACATAAGATATGATATCATGGCCCAAATTGCTCTAGACCATGTGACTCTGTGAAGATATGACATGGTAACAATGTAAATGAATGAAAAGTTAAAGGGGTAAAAATGTGAAATGTGAAAAGTTGGAGAAGGATTAAGAATGCATGAAAAATGTAGAGAATGAAAAATATACATTATAACAGGAAGCATAGCTTATATGAGAAGCCTATAGGAAAGTATTTGACTGTATATAATACTAGTGGGATTCAAAGATCCATAGGAAAAATCATTAACTATGTGGTTCTCTACTTATTAATTAAGAATAATAATAAAAAATGGTATTAAATCTTGACACAACTAATCTTTTAATAGACTATAACTGGTTCAAATATTAATTGGGTGAACAAAATGATCCAATTTTCAGATTGCAAGGATATATGCCAGATAGTTTATTTTCCAGAAATAAAGCAAGAAAAACTAAAAAAAGAATTATTAGTGAAAGTTTGGCTCTTTTTATTAGTTTTTTCTCAGAAGTGAATGCCAGTCAGAAAACCCTGGGACCATATGGTCAATTTCAAACTGGATTTTATTCCTAAAAAGAATAGAATTATTTTAGCTAATAAAAAATTACAGGAAGTACAAAAATTCATCAACAAAAAAAGTGTTATGCACTCAAAGAGTGCAATCTGAATACTAGCAGCAAACACCAGTGAGTGACAGGCAACCAACAACAATAAAACTTCAAACTAGGCTTGTGAATCTGAATGAGGGTAAACTTAAGTTAACATTAGAACCAGTGCTTAGGCTTATAAGGAATAAAGAAGAAGAAATAATGCAGGTTAACACTAAAGTGCCCAAGTAAAGGAGAAGTAAGATACAAGTGATCAAGACTGGAGAGATTCCAGATCTTGCCCATCCTATATATATATTGTCAGAAGGCATAGTCTTTATATAGAATAAGTAATCTACTATCTATGTAAATCAATAGCAGTTATCTCTCATACCTTCTTAAATAGAAACTGGGTATAGAGTGTAAGTAATGAGTAAGGCAGTGACCTTGCAGATCAAGGAAAGTAAAAGAGGAACCACACCATGAGAATGTGGGAGAATGAAAGAGATGCTCAGGATTAGTGGATATAAATAAGGCATGGCTATTATAAGGCCAAGAAAATTTATCTAGATCTCTGTTACAGATCAGATGTTATTGGTATTGATTTAAGATCTTATCTAAGATCCAGCCATATCACATGACTAACCCATAAGCAAGGAATACTTTAAATAAAAAAATCAAACCTAAGCCTAGGGTTTATCCTTAAGAGACAAGCAAGTCCCATAATCATATGAAGCAACCATTAGTGTTTGCTAAGTATATAATAAAAAGCTTCAAGGAATATATTTGATCTTTTTGTTATGAATCTATATCAACAGCAAGAGGAAACCATCTTGGAGGGTATTCAAAACTAAGGGGACAAAAAGAATGGCAGTCTAGAGAAGGCACTAGGAAACAAGATAAATAAGTAAATAAGTAAATAAGTAGTTTAGACTGAAAAACCAGTCTATGCCCTTGCTTTTTTATATATTGCTACAAAGTGTGCATGAACCAGGCCATAAAAAATATATGAGATAGCTGGTATACAGAAAACAATGCTAAATAAGAAAATAAAGCAAAGAAAAACTAAATAGGAACCAATGGCAAATAGAAAGTAATTAGTAAAAAGCAAGCCAGAGATAAGATATGACATCAAAGGACTTGGCCATGACATTAGAGAAAGTCTAGGCTATAATAAGGTAAAAGGCTATGCTATATGAAATAAAAGGCTAGATCAGGCTAGACCCAATCTTATGACATAATATGATATAAGATGAGATAAAATAAGATCAAAGAAAGTAGTTAAAGATAGTAAATAGTAAAGAGAACTTTATACAGGATCATCATATTATTTTCTTATTTGCCTAGTTAGAGGCCACTAGCTAAAAGCCTTACCAGTTTTCTAGAATAAAATAGAAGTGTTTACCAAGGTTGTTCAAGTATTAAGAATAGAACAGTAGTTACTGTAATAGAAAGAAGTATTTACCACTTCTCTTGAGGCATATGAATCCTTGGTAATGTATTTTTGCATGTGCAATTTGCCTAATACATTCCAAAACATGGTCAATAATAATTTTTATAATTTATGGGCTGAATTTTTAATTTATATTGACAATATTATTATTTTTATCAAGAACAAGTTCAAAGTGAAGCACTTCAAGATTATTTGTGATGTTCTTTAACACCTTTGTAACCATGATTTATTTCTAAAACTGAGCAAGTGTCACTTTACTCAATAGAAAGTGGATTATTTGAGTATGGTAATTTCTAAAAAGAAAGTACAAATGCAATTAAACAAAATCAATGCTATCTATGATTGGCCAATCTCCTCTACTGTCAAGCAGGTTCAATCTTTTCTTGGTCTAGCTAATTATTATTGGTGTTTTGTGCCCCATTTTGCAGAAATTGCTAAATCTCTTTATTATCTTACTTTCAAGGAGGTTTTTTTCCATTGGGAAGTGAATTTCCAATAGGCTTTTGATAGGCTCAAGATGGTTCTTATTTTTAATCCTCTTCTGATTTTTTCTGACTCTTTACAGCCTATTTAGTTAGAAACCAATATCTCTAGTATGACTATGGATACTATTCTGTTATTTTAGCTTGTAAATGATACTTAATACCCAGCCATCTATATGTCTTATGCATTTACTCCTAGAGAGCTTAACTATCCTATCAATAACAAAGAACTTTTGGCAGTTATTTGTACTCTTAAGAATTAGTGCCATTATTTTATTGGTTATCCTTAATTTGAAATTTGAACTAATCATAAAAATCTGGAGTATTAATATAAACTCCAGAATCTCTTCCCCTAGTAGGCTTACTAACAAATTATTCTTGTCAAATTTAACTACATCTTTGTGCATAAATCTGATTTTTTCAATAGACATGTGGATACTTTTTCTTATCACTCTAATTATGGGGTTTCAGCTAATCTCAACAAGAACATTACTATTTTTCCTGATTCTGTTTTTATTTATGTTTTGTTTTGTTTTTCTTTTTTCTTTTTTGCTATTGCACTCTCTTTTTCTCCTCTTTACCTTTCTTTCTCTTGTTGTTATAATGAAATTCTTAAAGTTTACAAAAATAGAAACAATTAAGTTTTTGTTCCTCTGTTTTTATATTTACAACTTTTTCATTTAACTTATTTTTTATCTCTGGAAGATTATTCTGATCAATAACAAATCTTTTATTTAATTACTTGATTTTATTATTGGCTATTAACAAAAAAGAATATTGTTAAGTTCATCAAGCAATATTTTACTTATGGAATAGCCAAGGGACAGGAAACAGTAGCTTCTATCCTTTCTTTTCCTACAGCATCAATACCTTGAAAAGATATCTTTGTTGAATTAATAATAGGATTACCAGTGTTGCAGTAACTACTGCCCTGTCCTTGTCACTCAAGACACTCCTTGGTGAACACTTCTAAATCTATCCTGGAATGCTGATGAGGCTTTTGGTCTAGTGGCCTCTAACTAGGCATATAAGAGAATGGAAGTAAGACCCTGGGCCCTTGTATAAATCAATAGCCAGCAGCACTAGTGTTAAAACTAGCCTGTATAACCAGTTTAAAGGTCAAGAGAGCAAGACTGGGTTTCCCCAGCTTGCACCCCCTGCCTTATATATTGCTCAAGTCTGCACATAGATCATGTATAGGGGGCCTACCCTAAGCTATGCTATCTATGGACACCAATAGCACTACTGGCTCTATAGTAAAAATAAGGAGAATACATGGGGTAGAAATGAGGAGTAAGATAGTGGCCTCATGGATCAAGAATAAAAAAATAGAAGAGAAGCCACACTGAGGATATGGGAGAATGGAAACACACAGGTTCTCAGATATAAAAGAGGCATGGCCACTATAAGGCTAAGAAAATCTCATCTGGATCTCTGCCACAGATCAGATTCTAATCTAGATTGTAAGATCAGATATTATTGGGTACTGGATTTAGATCTCATCTGAGATCTGCCATATCATGTGACTGATATCTGGTGCAGGGAAATACTCTAATATAATGGACTTAGCCTTAGCCTAGAGTTAATCTTATTAGGTAACTTATTTACACAATCATGTGCTTCTGGTCATATGACTATGCAACCATTTGCATCACATGCTCTACAGTTCCTATGGTCACATGCTATGAACTGTCATGTTTACTAGTTGTATAACAATTAGTAGTACAAAATTAAAAGAAGTTATTTTTATTCCATATTTCTTTTCACTTTCTTCTTTAGATTTAGCAGAGCTTTTCTGAGACCATGTTTGGTCATGTTATGGTCTTCTTCATTCTATTATGTTGAACAAAGAACCTTAGTTTATCTTCTCATTTACAATAGAACTTAATCAGATATTGGGCATTTGTCAAAAGATATCTACTGCTTATTATTCTTAAACAGATGGACAAATAAAGTGAATTAATCAGGAACTTGAGAAGTACTTAAGAACATTTGTAGCCAAATGGCAGCAGAATTGGATTAATTGGATCAAGATAGCTAAGTTTCACTATAATAATAATTTTTTCCTTCATTATGCACACTACTTCTTTTTCTATTACTAAATGTTTCTGTTCTTGATTGAGATTTGAAGCCCTTGAGCATTTCTCTATCTTTGCAGCTAAATTGGACAAATTTCTTTTAATTATCAAAAAATCCTTGAAAAAGATGTGTTTCACTATACTGGCTTGTAACACAAAGCCTATTTATTCTTTATATTGTCCTGGCAACTCAGTTTTCCTATTCACTTAGAATTTTTCCCTTTTATATTCCTCAAGAAACTCACACAATATTGAATTGGATCTTTTATTATCACAAATGTTCTTTCCAATGCCATATAACTTTATTTTTCTTAAACCATGAAAATTCATTCAATTATGAATATTAGTTATATCAAGCCCTTTTTTGAGGCTCTTATATTATGGACTCTTAATTGCATTGAGAGAAATTGAAGTATATGATTCATTGAAAGGGCTACTTTACTTATAATGGAACTTGGCAATCTTCAGCAGATATTGCTAATATTACTATCTTGATGGCCAAATTCCACAAGCTTTATTCTTCTGCTCTTTATTATCTTTTTTTTAATTAATTCTTTTGCTTTCTCCCATCATTTTCATCTATACACCAACTTTCACTAACATTATTCCACTGTGATATTCTTATCTGGAATTCAAGCACTAGAAAGAGAATAGTATTATAATATATTTTTCTTTTTCTTGATTATATAATCTTATCTTATCTTTTCACATGATTATCTGATCTTTTATCTTATCAGTATATGTAATGAGTCACATGACTCAGGATATAAGAATTAGCCTTATGTTTTTGTTTCTGCAAAGTTAATTTTAATTTCTTTTCTTTTTAACTTCTTTTTTATTCTAAAGAAGAATAATCCTTGATTTTTCCATAACCACCTCTTTTCTTTTTGATCTTCATGCCTCATATATGGGCATACTCCCATCAGAATCTTGGTCTATGTGCAATACTGTAGCATATAAATACTATAGCTTTAATATCTTAAAGACTCCAGTTTTAAGCACTTGTATTACTAGTATTAACTCAAGCTTTCCTTTGCCTCTATATCAGTCTCTTTTCTTGAGTTCATGGCATGTCAATTTTGGCATGCATAATATTCATCCTTACTTTGACTAAACTTTCCAGCTTATCCTCTGACCATCCAGTTTACTTCAGAGAGATTTAGACTTTAATGGAATTTTTAAGGAAATTCTAAGGGCTTGCTTTTATTATGACTAGGCTTGATACTCTTTATCTCACCTGTTTTCATATTAAGTCATAAGACCACTTTCCTCCCCTTATAAATTGAAACACTAAGATATGCAAGAGTATATTACATAATATAAAGCCAAGTTTCATTTTATTCAAGGAAAACTTTACTTGATACTTCTAAAAACCTTTAAACTTCTTTAGAAGCTCTTGAAGCTATGCTCTTACTCACAAATAATCCCCATTAGTATACTTAACCTTAGAGCTTGCTTTTAAAGTTTTTCTTCTTTGTAATTCTGAGTTCTAGCAGTATTTTGTACCTAGAGCTTACTCTATTTAGTATTCTTCTAGAGTCTTAACAAGTATGCTTAAACTAGAAGTTTCTTTTAGCATCTAGAAATTAGAGTTGATAGGATTTGATAATTATTCAGTGCTATTTTTATAGTCTTTGTCTGTCTCTGTCTAAGCCTGGGAAAGTTAATCTGCCTATGTCACTAAAATTAGCTTGGTTAATAACAATATTTTGTTACTTACCCATCTATAGATCATCTTTTTAACCATTTTTCTTCTCATCTTCTTGACCTATTGCCTGAAAACCTCCTTTACTGCCCTTTAAGCCTTTTCTGCTTTTCTTTAAGCCTCCTCCTTCTTTTTTACCTTTTCTTATTATTTCTACTTAGCATACATCATGTTATCAAGCTCCTTGTTATCCTTTATGTGCTTGTCAGACCAGATATGGATATTAGCAAAAAGAGACATGATAAAAACAACTTGAAGAAGTTTTTTACTAAAGCAGTAACTGTTTTATTTGGTTTGCCACTAACAAAACTCCAACTCTTACTCTGACCATGCACTAAACTGTTATATGATTAAGGCCTTTAGAGGTTCAGGCCTTAAAAGGGAGATACTGTTATATTTTATGCCATTAAGTTAACTCTGTTCTATCTTTAATGTAATTCTGGTTGCTTTATCTTCAAAAAAGCTATATGTTATTGTTAAAACTGCTTAAAGTCATGACTTATAGCAACCTAGTTACTCCACTGTCAGATTTAATCCTGGAGGTATTGAAAGATCTTCTAAGCCAAGCATGCTACTAGTGATACAAATTTTCCTTTTACTTAGCATTTTTAGTATTTTTTTGTCCTCTACTAGCTTACTTTAGTATATATAATACTTTAAATACATTGCCTGGCCAAAGTTATGCAATGTCTGGATAGTAATATAGTGGCAGGGCCAGTGTCAAGTCTTCTTGTACTTGAGCACTTGTGCTACTAGCCTTTACTGACTCCTTTTAATCTGCTTCCTTAGTTTCAAAACCCTTTTTGAGTTCCATTCTCTTATTCTTGCTCTAGTCCTTGTGTGGTTAGTGTCTTCCTGCATTCTGCCTCTGTCATTACTTCTCTTGGCTCTTATTACAAGCTGGAGTTGTAATAGCTAGACTGTAGAGAAACTAAAGAGAGTAACTCTAGATATAAGATACTATTAGAATTTAGAATAACAATGAGGAAGAGCTCCAGAATAAACTTCTGGGTTAAGCCTACTGATGGTGCTTAATCTATAGGTAGAGGTATAGCCCCAGGGGCTTCTGACAAAGTCTGAAGATTTAAGAAGATTAAAGAAAGCTTTTTTTAAATTAGATAGAACTTGGCTTTATTTTATATGGTATGCCCTTGCAAAATCCAATGTTCTGATTTATGGAGGGGTCAAAAAGAGAGAGGAGAGCAGTTTCATGGCTTAAATTAAAGAATAGGCAAGATAAAAATTATCAAATTTAATTATAATAAAAACAAGCCATTAAAATTTTCTTCAGAATTCCATTAAGGCCTGAAGTTACTCCAGAGTAAACTAAAGGTTCAGAGAGTGAACTTGGAAGCTTAGTCAGAGTGAGGACAAACTCAAGACAGGGGTGTTTTTATTAGTATTCAAACTACAGTATCATATAGGAGTTATAGTACTTATAGTTCCAGAGTTGCAAAAAGATCTAAGCAAGAAAAAAAAATAAGACTAGAGTTATCTTAGAAGTAAAGGCAGGTGCCAATGTATCTTGGAGATAAATGGAGATGTTAGCAATGATAACATCAAGGCATGTTAGTCTGAAACTAAAAGATAGTAAAAAAATATAAGAATTAAAACAGGAATATAAAAGAAACAAGAGTGGGAGAGTATGTAAAGGTAAAGCAGAATAATTTAAAGAGGATAAAATAGAATAAAGTTGTACTAAATGACTAAGAATAAGACAAAGCTAAAAATAAAATAGAGTAGAAATGAAATAGAGAGTTAGAGCAGCTATAGTATTACTAGTGTAGGAAAAGCACAAGCACAACTGAAGTGGAATGGAGTAGTACTTTAGAGAGCTAACTTGAAGAAATACCATATTAAGAAAAATAGATATCTTGAGTGCTTAAGTTTAAAGACTTGAAACACTCAGAAATTCTATTATATCTATAGTATACATACCACAACAAGTATGGTAACCAACAACATAGAAGTCATTAGAATAGAAGAAAAAGCTAAAATTGTTAAAATTATAACAACTTCATGCCCTGAATTTAAATTAGACATTGAAATGCTTTTTGAAGTTACTATATAATCTCCATAGTCTTTTAACCTTAACCCCATTGAACATCTTTGGTGATATCTCAAAAAAAAAACTTGCTGAATATAAAACCCCTTTTAAGAATATAAAAAAGTTATGGAATAGAATTAGATGGTATGAAAGAGAATACCAGTTTCAGAGTGTCAAAAATTGATTAAAAGCATGCCTTAAAGAATCCAGGCAGTACTCAAGGCAAAGAGAGGCTATACCAAGTACTAATAATATTCTATAAATCAAAAGTACATATACTGTTTCAATAAGGTATTTATTTTGTAATAATCATATCTTGGCAGCATCTGAATAAAATCATGTGATATATAGAGCAAAGTTGTAGCCAAGGGTTCCTACTACAATACATTCCATCAAAGCAAAATAACATTTGCTTATGTGATTGCAGTGTGCTTTGCACACTGGATTGAAGTTAGATATTGGGTTAGTTTTTAAAGTTACTGTATGTTCACCATGATTTTAATAGAAAAAAATGAGGAACTATAGCAGTTAAAGTAGTTACAATAAATGCAGAGAAGAAATGAAAAGTACTAGTTGGCATTAGAGCTAAAAAGTAAAAAAACACAAAGTGTCAAGCATTTAACTAGTAGTTTAACTATAGCTTGGGAAGCAAGAGGTCTGGTGGCACTGCCACTTGAGCAACTTCATACTGACCAAGTCTTTGCATTTATTAAAAACTGCCTTGGAGTGTGCTAGAATAGTTATAACAGTGCATATTAGAAAAATATGCCAGACTATAGATTTAGACAATTAGCCTGTACATAAGATAAGTATGATATATTTAACCATTTCATTGATTCAATTTTAATAGGTTTTCTATTATATTCCAAGAAAAATTTTATCTTATTGAAATTGAACCAATAATAATTTACTTTGAATGTAAATGCTTTATTGATATTAGAATTATCTTTAGAATAATGAATAGGGTTTTTAGAATTAATAAATGCATTATTAAATACTCAATGCTAAAGGTAAATTTTGTGTATATTGAGATTATATTATATCATATCCCATATATTAACATTATATTAGTATTTAATGGATTATTAAATAAGTAAATAAAGTTATAATATCTATAATTATTATAAGATATTCTTGGTTGACTAATTAAACATTGCATTGAGATAAAAGCTGAATGTAATAAAGTATACATATTTTTGCATTGTTCTTATTTTCTTATTTACAATCTATTCAATACTAAATATAAGTATTCAAATAATAATTATAAGTACTTTAAATACTTAATTAATTAGTACAAAGTTCAATTTTAAATTATTTTTTAAATTTAAAATTGAAGTATTAGTTTAAGATTAGATTTTCCTTACATGGTTAAATAGTATATGCTCATTGACTATTTGAATATATTATTACTTGATAGTAACATATTTAATAATATATAATCTGGTCTAATCTAAATTATAAACATGATTATTAAGAAAAAACACTAAATCTTGATCAAATAAAAGATACTTTAAGAGAATTAGAATTAAAGTGTGGGCTTACCTTCAGTTAATGGTATTGAACTGGAGGAAGTGGGAAGAAGCCATTTTGTCAATGTAATAGCAAATCAAAAAAGGAAATTTGTAGTAACTAAATGTAAGTACATGTCTATATGGATCTACTATTAGCCTGGTCTTTAACATACCTCCTTAGGCCAGGTACAGTGCCAATTCACTGACTAGTCTTTTGTGTTTGATGCATGTGAGTGATTTTATAAGGCCATTTGTAACCATTTCAATGGTGAAGATATATATAATGGTAAAAATGACAATTTTGACTTGTTTATGCACAAGGTAATATTGAACAGGAATATGACAAGTGCAGAAGTGGAAATGGGGTTCCTTTGCAAGTAATATGGTACCTATGTTGTCAACAAGGAGTTTAGTGGATTATAATTGAAATGGTTATTCTCTTAACCATTGCTGAAAATGCTGAATTGTCCTAGTGATTGCGATTATACTCAAAAGACTGGGTTTTAGGCTAGGCCCCAGCTGAACTAGGCAAGAGGAATATAGAGAAAGTCAAGGACTTGTATAAAGCCAAAGGCTCAAGTGCACAAGACTGAGAGATCCCCAGCTTATGCCAGTCTTTTTATATATGATACAGTGATGTGCACGGACCATGTAAATGGCTCCGGCCCTGAGTGTGCTACAGTCAGCCAACCAATGGCATAAAAGGAGTGAGTACCTTAGCAGTTCCATGAGGAAGCTGCCAGGTAATGATGTCATGGTCTAGGCTATGATATGTGAATGAGTGAAGTATGAAGGAGTGAAATGTGAAAATGTGACAATGTGACAATGTGAAGAAGTGAAAAGGTGAAAGAGTAAAGATGTCCCACAGTCACGTGATGTGAAAAGTAAAAAGTGATTATAATAATAATATGTATGTGATAGTACTAATATGGTTAAGGAATTAAAATAGCCATAGTGCTTGCTTGGCTTCATGTGTAAGGGCCATGTATTCAGCCTTTATGGAGGATGCAGCAACTGTGGTTTGTTTCTTACTGTTTTATAAAATGGCTGCATTATCAAGAGTAAAAATATTATATAGCTAACAAACATAACAGTTTCAAGCACATGACCATGGAAACTGTTAAGCACATGATGTGAATGGTTGCATAGTCATGTGACCAGGAGCACATGATCATGTGAATGAGTAACCTTATAAGAATAACCCTAGACTAAGGCTAAGTCCTTTATATCAGAGTATTTCCCTGTATAAGATATTAGTCACATAATATGGCAGATCTCAGATGAGATCCAGATATAGTCCCCAATGACATCTGATCTTAGGATCTAGATTAGGATCTGCATCTGTGGCAGAGATCCAAATTGGATCTCCTTGATCTTGCTACTACCATGCCTTTTTCATAGGTTTAATTCTATGCAACTTTCTTTCCATTCTTCCACATTCTCATGATGTGGCTTCTCTTCCATTACTATCTCTTGATCCATGAGGCCACTGCCTTACTCCCTATTTCCACTCCATGCTTTTTCCATCTCTTATATATTAGTTGAGAGGTTACTGCTATTGGTGTTCATAATAGTAGACCTTAGGGTAGGTCTCCTGTACTTGATCTGTATGCAGATCTGAGCAATATATAAGGCAGGGAATGCAAGCTGGGATTTCCCCAGTCTTGCTCTCTTGATCTCTTAGCTGGTTATATAGGTTAACTCTTACCTGCTAGCTTCTGATTTATACAAGAGTAGTTGTTACATTTCCCCTCTTTTTTTCCTCTTTTCTCACTTGCCATAGCTTTATGTTTGTGCATCTCAGATGCTTTCTTGTTTTTGTTCTGGAACTTCCTCTTCTTTCCTTCCAGAATATTCTCTGACTTAGCAGATATCACACATGATCTGCTTCCTTCATACTTAGTCATTGGGTATGACCCATTACCTGATTCTCTGACATTCCATCCGTTTCCACAGAGATCATTAGTTATCTCCTATGACTCATCCAACTGAGTCTGAACCTTGTTCTCTATACTATATAAGTAGTGTATTTCACCTTCTCTCTCTCTTTATGCTACTTCTACCTTCCTATTCTTGCACTATATCTAGTACCTTGCAATCTGCTTTTAGTTCATGCATTGGTGCATAAGAGGGAACTTCCAGTCAACCCTAGTTACCACTAGTCCAGTGTTACTAGTATCCTCAACCCCATTATCAAGTCTAAAGCCAGTATTGTCCCTATAAATCACATTACTCCCCAAGCTGACTATTATTGAGCTCTTCTAGCCCACAGTTTATTTGATCCCATTATTAAACCCTAGCCACCCACAGCCCAGTTTCCTCTTCTGAAGATCTATGCTTGTTCCTATCTGAACCAAGTGTAACAGTAGTGGTCTCATTCTTTCTTTATTTGTCTAGTTAGGGGCCACTAGCTAAGAGCCTCACCAGTTTCCCAGGACAAATTAGAAGCATTTATCAAGGTAGCTCAAGTATTAAGGCAGAATGGGTGGTTACCTATAACAGAAGATATAGGCAGAGATAAAATGGCAATTGTCAATATTGCAAGCCCAGTTCATATTGGTGAATCTGATTAGCTGGTTTGGGTCAGTATTACTAATCCTGTCAAGTGTGAGTCTAAATTCATGGGTTCCTCTAAGGTAGCATAGAACATATATTAGGGCCTTCTAGTGCACTTTTCCTGAATTTGCACTATATTGGCCAAGTTAGCTAACTGTGAATTTAATGTTAGGATGTGATACAATAGAAAGCCATGTGAGCCTGCAAAGTACCTCTCAGTATGGGTATTTGACCATCTTGTCCTTCTTATTATCTGACTATAAACTATCTTTTTTTGAGAGAATAAGTTTTTGCTTCATGAAAGTAGGTAATGGTATGCTATTAGCCATTTAATATTGTATAAGAAGAGTATTGATGTATTATATTTGTGATATAACAATGGTATGACTATAGTAATTGTTAATAATGCAGAATTCCATGAGTCAGTTGGGATCTTCTTCTTTCATCTCAAATAGGTGGTGGAGAAGGGAGTAAATATCTGTGAGCATTTTTCTGAAGCTGTAATGGTAAGAATCTTGTCTACATAAATCATAATGATTACTTTTCCTTTTTCTGTTTCTTATGTGAATATAGCATAGTTGGAGTGGGAGTGAATAAAGCTATTTGTTATTAGCCTTTGATTTATGTGTTGATTCCATAAATAAAAACCTTGTTTGATATCATATAGACTAAGTAATAGTCAAGCTACCCTGTTTATGCTGTCTTTAAAGCCTTCAGATTGTAGCATATAGATCTTGTGGTTGATTTTGCTATATAGAAAAGCTCCAGTAACATCATCTTGTCCTTGGTGCCATCTATGTGTAGCTGTATAGTATAGAATGATATGTAGTGAATTAAGGTAGATAATTAGAAAGAACATGTTGCTATAGTTAATACTAGGGATTTGTGAATAATCTTGGGCAATGAGACATGTTTTGTAGCATGTTATTTCTCCATTAGATCCCTGTTTGATCATATATGTCCATTGATAGCCAATAACCTTGTAATCTTTTGATTTACCAACTAGTTCCCATGTTCTTCATTTCTGTAGTAACTTAAATTTCTTGTATATTTCTTTTTACCATTTGCTAGTGTTGGGGCTTGATGTGGCTTTTTGAAATTTCTGTGGTATTTTCTTTCCATGGGTTGCAAGATAGGCCATTTGTATAATCTGATCTGTTGTTAAATTTCTTAGTAGTATATCCTAGTCCTATCTATTTTTACTATGTTTCTTGATCTGTCCTCTTCTTTTCCTTTTCTGCTCTCTGCCTGTCCACTGCTTCTTTTCTCCAGATTGGGTAAGTAACTCACTCAGATTATCAGAGTGGGCCAGAAGGTATGGTGGCAGTATTATTGCTGGGTGGCATGGTTATAGAAATGGTTTGAATTACTCTCTTAGTTGGAGTAATATCAAAGAATTGATTAGATACCTTCTGAATTTGAATATTAATAGAAGAGCTATAACTATGGTTGGGGGCTTCTTTATTATTATCCAGCTGATTAATAACCTTCTCATAGGCAATAACATTGTAAGATGCAATAAATTGATATTTAAAGAGAAGTCATATTTTGTAGACTTTGTATTATGTGCTCAGCAAACACTAATGGTCTTCTCACATGACTGTGGGACTTGCATGCCAAAACAAGATAAACTCTAGGCTAAGGTTTGATTTATATATTAGAGTATTCCCTGACTTATGGTAATAGTCACATGATATAGCTGGATCTTAAATAAGATCTTAGATTGATACTAATAATATCTGATCTGATGGATCTAGATTAGGATCTAATCTGTGGCAGAGATCTAGATAGTTCTCCTTGGCCTTATGGTGGCCATGTCTTAATTATCTCTGCTGTCCCTGAGTCTTTTTTTTTATTCTCCCATATCCTTATAATATGATTCTCTTCTATTTCCCTTAATTCATAAGGTCACTGCCTTACTCTTACCCTACATCCCATGCCTTCCTTATTTAGATAAAGGGATATAACTGCTATTGGTGTCCATAAATGGTAGCTTACTTATCCTGTACTGGGGCTATGCTCCTCTGGCAATATATATATAGAATGGGCAAGACTTGGAATTCTCCCAGTCTTAATCACCTGTTTATTACTCCCCTTGTTTCCTTATACTCTAAGATATTAGCTTGTACTTGAAGTTCCCTTATTCCCTTTTAAGATTCACAAGCCTAGTTTAGGGCCACTAGTCTTAAAAGCCCTCTTGTCATTGTATTTATTGCTATTACTCACTGGTCCATGTTATTATTTGATTGCACTAGCTGGATGCATAACACTTTAGATCCATGTTCAAAGCCATATAGAATTCCATCTATTGAGTATGCATCAAGTTTCTGGTGATATTCAGGTAATATGTAAACATAATAGTGAAAACCAAAAACATGAAGTGTTTTCATACTTGATTTTCTCCTATAGAAGGTTTCATTTGATGTGAATCACACTAGTGCATGAGTGGGGCAGCAGTTGTGGACATGATTGGCATATTTGTACACCTTTGACCAAAAGCCTCTGGATAGTCCTAAGTCCTGCAGCATCACAAGGGCACTTTTATGGGTAGTTTGATTGAAGTATTCTGCAACACCATTTTGCTATAAAAGGCTGATATCTTATAGGTAATCCCTTTTTCCATGAGATACTTCTATAGGTTAGCATTTATAAATTTGCCTCCTTAATCAAAGTGGATGGACTTTACCTGGTATTCTGTAAGGGTCTCAAGTTATTTAACAAGGGCTTTAATAAGATGGGGTATTTCACTTTTGTTGTGGAGATATTCCTTTTACTTTTTTCTACTATAGTTATTAACAATGGCTAAGGTTTATGTAAAGCCCTGGATGAACATGTCAAAGAGGCCTTGTATGTCCATATAATGTTATTTAATGGTTTTTTTGGCTCACTTTGCTAGAATGTTGAAGAATGATGCCTGGTGATGCTTTCCTTTTGCACATTCATTGCATAATAGAAGTTTCTCTCTATCATATAGCTTGAGGTCTGTGACCAGTTAGTGTTGTTGGAGATATCTTATCTCTTTTAGGCTAATATGGCCTAAATAGGCATGCCATAGGTCAAGGTTGGGTGAAAATTGGATAAAGAAGGCAGTATTATAATGAGTGTTAGAGAGAACAATGGTACTATTGATCTTATATAGATTTCCACATAGTTGGCCTTTTAAAACAATTTTACCATCTAGGTTTGTAATAATAAAGTAGCCATTTTATTTGGTTATCTTTATTTCTCTCCAGTTTATTTAGCTTTCAGACATCAAATTGTCTCAGACATTTGGACAATAGCTCACATTGATTAGTTTGATGGTACAATCACATTTGCCTTTGACCATTGTTATTACTAGGACATTGTCAGTGCCAAGTACCTGAAGTTATAAATCATTTTTAATAATGTCCTTGATTAAGTCAGTGGATGGGGTAAATATGCTGAATGCTATATATTCATTGCATATATGGTTGGTTGATTTACTATCTAGTATCCAGCTAAAACGGAAATAAGTGAAGTTGTTGATAATGTAGCTAATAGGGTCCAAATCTAATAAGTTATCTAATTCATTTTTATTTTTCTTGGGATTGGCCATGGCTTGATTTTCTCTTTTGCCTTTTGGTTTGGGTTTGGCACTGTCTTTTTTGCCTTTTCTCTTTCATATTTTGATTTTTTTGAATCTTTTAACTCTTTTTCTATTATAATTTTTTTTTTTTTTAAATTTCACCCACTTTGTACTTTTACTTTTACTCTTCACATGTTATATCATGTGACCATGGTAACTCTTACCATTTCACTCTTTCACCTTTTTACTCTTTTATATTTTAATATGTATATGTTACAGTCTAGATCACTCTAGATTATAATATTATAGTCTTGCAGTTATTATAAGGTAATACTATGATACTTACTGTCTTTATGCCATTGGCTAGCTTACTATAGCATAGTTTAGGGCAGACCTTAGGAATCTGGTCTGTGCACTACCCTGTAGCATATATAAAGGGCTAGCTTAAGCTGGATTTCTCCAGTCTTGCACACTTGAGCTTTAGTTTTATACAAGGCCTTAACTATTATGCTAGGCCTGGGTAGGGTCAGGCATAGACTTTTGGAAAAGGAAACTATGAGTGAGGTGAGCTTGATGAAGGGTCAGCTTGTGGACAAAAAGTAGTGTGACACTAGAATGACATCATCAAGAAAAAGCTCAGATAAAGTGTTGAGTTACCACAGAGATGCTGGCCTGCAGGTTTCAAGGGTTCTCTCTTGTACACCAATGCATGAACTAAAAAGGGATATATTATTAAGAGAAGGATGCCTTAAGGTGGCCAAGATATTGAGTAGATTGATATATAAGGTGAAAGTAAAAGATAGAAGTAGCATAAGAAAAAGAGAGGTGAAGTATGGTACTTTATAGTACAAGGAGATAAGGTTCAGACTCAGTTGGATGAGTCATAAGAATAACAAGTGCTAAGTAATAGATCTGTGTGGAAATGGATGGAACATAGAAGAAGCAGCTTGTAGATAATATGGCGTGACTTATGTAAGGGAAATGGATCATAAGTCATATCAGCTGAGTTAGAGAATGTTCTAGAATGAAAGAAGGAAAAGGTTCCAGAACATGAACAAGAAAGCATCTGAGATATGTAAATATGAAACATGATAAAAGAAAGGAAAAAGAAAGGGGAATTATAATATTACCCTTTGTGTATGTCTAATATTCTGATCAAACACAACTAATCATAGGCTGCTGGGGAGCCTGTGATGTTGGCCCAGCTGATATTATTAATGACATCATTCTTATTGTTGATGTGATAAGAAGATGGTGGGGATAAGTGAGTTATGGAAGTGTAATGATAGGATTCATGGGAGTGGCAAGAGAAGTGTGAAGAATAGGCAGAAGAGGATAAGGATGAGAATGAAGGGTAAGGTTGGCAAAGAGGGCAATGAGCTTGGTTATGACCAGGTTGCTAGTGGAGATAGGTGGGGCATTGGTATAAGGGGCACTGGATCCATTGGTGGCCCAGTGCATGGCATTGAAAACACCTGTCATAATAATGAGGGTGACTAGAAGGGAAATGGGCTCTGCCATCATAACCAGACCACCATGCCTCAGTGTGGGTAATGTGGTTGAGTTTTGTGAGAGTAAGTAGAGAGGACAAGGCAGAGGGGGTAGTGGGGCATGTGGGTGGAAGATGCTGCCATGTAGCAGATGACTCTTGTTTAAAGCAGTCAAGATTAATGAGAAATTCTCTGAACTTAAGCTGATAGATGAGATTATTCAGGATGAGTAATGACTGGCAGTATATGTGTTGCAAACCATGCAACGACCACTTTCACTTTCACGTGATCGTGGGAATCCCATCCCATAACAGGCTAAACCCTAGCTTAGGACTTGCATATATTCTACGAGTACTCATAAGGTTAGTGACATGAGGCACATCTAGGATCTTCCCTAGATCTTCCCCGGATCTTCCCTGACCCTGGATCTGATCTCATCTGTGGATCTGACGGATCTCAGATTGGATCTCATCTGTGGCAGAGATCCCCGTCCTCATTGTCACCTCACCTCTTACCTTCCATTCCCCCACATCCCTTCATTACCGATCCATG
>JBBPJW010000098.1:0-60037 GCA_038088935.1 Pulveroboletus aff. viridisquamosus
TTTTCTGGTGTTTCTCTGAAATATCATGACTTTGCTGATGTATTTAGTAAAAGCAAGGCTTTTATTCCTTATACCCCATTGCAAGTTTGACTTAAAAATTGATTTGAAAGAGGGTACCTTCCCTTCTATTGAAACCACATATTCTCTTTTGCCCTTTGAGCTTGAAGTACTTAGAACCTTTTTAAACAAATATCTTGCCATGGAATTTATTTGACCCTTCTTATCTGCTCATGCTGCTCCTGTCCTCTTCATCCAGAAGAAGAATGGATCCCTCCAGCTGTGTGTGAATTTCTAAGAACTCAATAAGACCATGAAGAAGGACCACTATCCACTTTCACATATTTCCAATCTCTTTAATACTCTAAGCCATGTAACTATTTATACCAAGCTTGATCTTTGTTATGCTTACCATCTGGTTTACATTGCTAAGGGTAACAAATGAAAGATCTCTTTTCACATGTGCTATGGCTCCTATGAGTGGCTAGTTATGCCATTTGATCTTACTAATGCTCCTGCTGTAGCAGCAACACTGGCTGCCCTGGCCTTGGGAACTACCTCTGGTGGTCACTCCTGTCCTAGATCTTGAAAATGAGCTTTTGTGACTAGTGGCTCTAACTAGGTGAAGAGAAAGGATAAGCCTGGGGCCTAGTAAGAGCTCAAAGGGATTCCTTCCTTGGGGATGGCTAAAAGATCACTAGGGTCTCTTGTATAATCCTGGTAAAGGACAAGAGAGCAAGACTGGGGAAATCCAGCCCTAGCTCCCTGCCTATTTATATTGGCACTGGCCCTGCATGGACCATCTACAGGGAGCCTACCCTAAGTAATGCTATCTATGGTCACCAATAGCTAAAGTAGCTCCTTACTCTAAATAGATACAATGAGGTGAAGGCATGGATTGGCAATGAGGAGTGAGGCAGTGGCCTTGTGGATATGGGATGGAAAAAAGGCAGTAAGGAATGGAAGGAAAGACACAGCCTGCCTTGCCTGATGTGCATGGCCACCTTGAGGCTAAGGAGATCACATTGATTTCTGCCACAGATTGTACCTCAATCTATTGAGATGTCATTGGTATCTGATCTGGATCTCATCTTGAGATCTGCCACACCATGTGGCTGACATCTGTGCCTGTGGGAACTCTGAATAAGAATGCTGATCTTAGCCTAGGGTCTGCCTTGTTAGGAAGCTCATTCATATGATCACATGCTCAGGTCATGTGACCCTTGCATCACATGCTCTATAGTGCTCTAGTCACATGATTGTGACCTCATGTTCCAGTAGTCCCATAATACCTGCAGCTTTTTAGCAGTTTGTTAACTCTGTCTTTGCTAATCTTCTTGATGTCTTTGTTATTGTCTATTTAGATGATATTCTTATCTTTTCCACTGACTGGACATCTTACTCTGAGCATGTTCATAAGGTCCTTTTTAGACTATGAAAACATGGCCTCTATATCAAACCTGTTATGACTCTGGATTTCCAGAGACTACACCTAGACCTGAAAGAAAGAGGAGGAATGTAAAAGAGGAAAACCTAAAGGAATGCTCTGAGAGGAGCCACCAAGGAGGGGAAACAATGAGGAGGACTCGAAGAGAACTCATGCCCGAGCAACTATGGGGCCTGACCTATTAGGGACTGGAGATTCAAAGAAGTGCAATGATGCCAAATACTAAATGATAAGCCTAAGGCTTACCATCCAGGATCTGCCCCTTTATATAGCCCAGGGAAGGCATATGGACCAGGTAAACTGTAGCCTACCCTAAGGTACTGCATATCTAGTAACCAATAGCAGTATAGGAGCAACTTGTGGTAAAGGAATGGAAGAGGCATGGAGCGGGGATCAAGGAAGAGGCAGTGGCCTCACAGTATAGGTGTGTGGAATGGAAGAGATGGGTTGTGGTCAACATGAGGACGGAGATCTCTAGCCACAGATGAGATCACATCCTAGATCCATCAGATCCATGAACAATAACCAGATCCATAATCAGGGAGATCCAGGGAAGATCCCTAGATTGATCATGTGACTACTAACCTTAGAAGATACTCATATAGTAATACTAAGTCCTAGCATAGGGTTTAGCCTGAAAAGGAATAGGGTTCCCATGATCACATGCAGTGAAAGTGGTAGTTGTGTAGATTTGCAACAAAACCAGAGAAGTGCAAATTAAATATCACCTTTATTGAATATCTTGGCTACCAACTCTCCCCTTTCAGGCTAACAATATCTCCTGACAAATTTAAGGACATACAAGATTAGCCTGAGTCTTATAAAGTTCAAGATAATTAATCTTTTCTTAGTTTTACTAACTTTTATTTTCATTTTATCTAAGCTTACTCTAAAATTGTCATTTCTCTTACTTATCTCACTTGCAAAAATACTTTTACCTCTGCCCCTATTCTTATCTATTGGATTCTGGATACTCTGCTCATTGTTAAGACTAAATATGTTGTGAATCTATCACAACTACCACTTTCACATTATGGAATTGTGGGAACCCTACTCCATTTCAGGATAACCCTAGCCTAGGGCTAGCATACTATATGAGTTCCTTCATGGTCAGTGGTCATGTGACACATCTAGGGATCTTCCCTGAATCTGCCCAGGATCTCCCCAATCTAGGATCTGGTCATCTCCATGAATCTGACAGATCTTGGAGGTAATCTCATCTGTGGCAGAGATCCCCATCCTCACATTAACCATGCCACTTCTCTTCCATTCCCTACACCTTAGTCGCAAGGCCACAGCCTCATTCGTCATCTCTGCTCCATGCCTTTACCTTACTTCCTACACAAGTGCTCTCTTACTGCTACTGGTTACTAGGTACGCAGTACTATAGGGTAGGCCATTAGATACTTGGTCCATATGCCTTCCCTGGGCTATATAAAGGGGCAGGTACTGGTGCTAAAGCCCTAGGCTTTATCACTTAGTATCTGGCATAGATCGCACTTCTCAGGTAAACCAACCCTTCAGGTCAGGTCCTCAGTAGTCTTGAGTCTTGAGTCTCATCTGAGTCCTCCTCGTCATCATCCACTTCTCAGTTGCTCCTCATCTGAGCCTTCATCAGAAGTTTCTCCTCATGTCACTCCTCTGTTCAACATAGTCTAGGTGTAGCCTCTGGTTTACCAGAGTCATAACAAAAGATAGGGAAACTCAGAGAATAAGCCAGATAGTAAAGAGATAAACAGGTTATAAATGAGTTGATGGAGTTGGGCATAAAGATTAGAGAGAACAAGGGAGATAGAAATGTATAAGTAAAGGATGTGACCATTAAGTAGATAGAAGGTCTTGTAACTAGGTCAATAAACTCAATTGGGTCAGATATATAATAGTCTGGATTTGTTCAGATAATAGAGATGGAACTTTTTAATAATCTCTGAAGCATAATCTGATTTAGTAATAAGAAGCCATGTATTATGTGCTCAGCAGAACACTAACAGATACCTCACATGATCATGGGATTCCTATGCCAAACAAGGAAACCCTAGGCTAAGGTTTGATTATTATTTCAGAGTATTCTCTGCTCTAGGGTTAGCAACATTGATGTGGCTGGATCTCAGATAAGATCTTAGATCAATGCTGATGATATCTGATTTCAAAGATCTAGATTAGGATTTTATCTGTGGCAGAGATCCAAATGGGATCTCCTTGGCCTTATGATTGCCATGCCTTATTTATATTTGTTACTCTGAGCTTTCCTTCCATTCTCCCACATCCTCATGATATGGTTCCTCTTCCATTAATCATGACCCATGAGGCCACTGCCTCATTCTTACTCATTGCCCTATGCCCTATTTCCTATTTAGTAGATCAGAGCAGTTACTGCCATTGATGTCCATAGATAGGTAGTTACTCATCCTGTGTTGGGGCTATGCCCCTTAGCAATATATAAGCAGAGTGGGTAAGAGCTGGGGTTTCCCCAGTTTTGACCACTTTGTGTCTTTAGGTCTTACTCCTTGTAATCTAAGCACTCTCTAGTGTTAACTCAGGTTCTAGTCCCTTCTTCCTTTGATGGCTTAGGCACTTGGCATGGCCTCATGATTAATCTTGGGCCTAACCTCAAGAAAGATATCACAAGAACTTATGCCTAGTTTGGGGCCACTAGCACAAAAGCCCTTTTGTTGTTTTAGGTTTCCTATCACATACCAGTCTGGTTTAGAAAGGCACTCTTTGAATGCATAACACCATGATATTTTCTCATTAGTATCTTCATAATCTAACCACTTAATCAGATAAAGTAGTTTGTAGCTTTATTATCTGTGATCTATCATTGAATTAAGAATCTTAGAGATTTTAAACTCCAGTTCTCCATCAATTTTAACTGGTGATAGTAATGACTAAATGCAGTTAAAGATGGTATTGGAGATAGAGGGTTTTAATTAAAAGACATGAAAAATCAGATGCATAAACTTTATGTTATGGTCTCAATGACCCGGTTTGGTTACAGTGACTCCTTGGTGTGTGCTTGTCGGTATCGGTTTCGGTTTGTGTGGCTTTTGTGCTAGTGGCCACGAACTAGGCAAACCTTGTGAGTACAAGGCTCCCAGCCAACCAGACTTTTATAGAGCCAAGCATAGGGCCAGGTCTGGCCAACCCTAACTTTTATAGAGTCCTATAGGGACCAGGTTAGGATGGAAGGCACAAGAGAGCAAGACTGAGGAGACCTCAGCTTGCACCCTCTGCTTTATATATTGTCAGCATGGCCGCACGGACCACGTACAGAGGGTCTACCCTAAAGTGAGCTATCTATGTAAACCAATAGTGTAAAGGGCGTTCCTGACTAATGCCTATTAAATAAGGGAGGAAGTCGCATGGATCAGTAAGGAGGAATGAGGCAAGGGCCTCACGGATCAAGGGATGTAGAAGAGTACACCACACCATGAGGATGTGGGAGGAATGGAAGGACAGCACCTGTTACTGCAGCAAGGCAACCATAAGGCTGAGGAGATCCAATCTGGATCTCTGCCACAGATCGATCCTAATCTAGATCATCAAGATCAGATATCATCGGGGAAGATCTGGATCTCATCTAGAGATCTGCCACATCACGTGACTGCCAGGGGAATACTCTTAAATACCTCTGAATAGGACTAAGCCTTAGCCTAGGGTTATGCCTTGTTGGGTAACTCGTTCACACGGTCACGTGCAACTGATCATGTGACCAGTGCATCTCGTGTTCAACAGCTCTCACGGTCACGTGCTGACCGTCATGTTAGCTAGGAGCGTAACACTTTATATTCTCTAAAAGGCAGAGTATAAAGAAGAGGGAGCCTGCCTGAGCAATAATGGGGTAAGGTTCTAAGTGAAATGAGAGACTTTTCATTGATTTTATGACTCAAACACTTGGTGGATACTCTTAGACTGGTGCTTGTACTCTGGATTCCTGGAAGGGCTTTTGAACTAGTGGCCCTGAACTAGGCTCAAAGAAGAAATAAGCTATCTCTAGATAAACCAACACTAGCAGATGCTATATAAGGAAATCAATCTTAGTAGGAGAATCTCAGCAAGACTAGAGAAACTCCAGCTTACACTTTCTACCTTATATATTGTTATGGTCTGTGCATACACCAAGTACAGGGAGGCTACTCTAAACTACTACTATCTATGGACACCAATAGCAGTAATAGCTTGACTCTTAAATAAAAGAGGGAAAGCATGAAGCAGATATTAAGAAGTAAGTATTATAATGTTTTTTCATTTTTTCTATTTTTTTACTTTTCTTTTACTCTTTACAAGTCACATCACATGACCCTGTAAACCCTTTACTTTTCACATCTTTACCCTTTCACATCTTCACATGTCATAGTCTAGACTGGTCTAGACTATAATATTATGTTTTATGGCTAGCATATGTTTTACTTAGTCAGATGCTTCTCTTCTGCCATTGAATGGCTGACTAAGCAGTAGTTTATGGTAGGCCAGACTTACATGGTCTGTGTGCATATCTGTACAGTATATAAAGGTTTAGTCCACAGCCTGGAATTTTCCAGTCTTGTGCACTTAAGCTTATGCTTTATATAAGTTACTTGATTTCTCTTACTTCTCTTGTCTAGTTCTAGTTGACTAGCCAAAGTCAACTCTAGTCATCAGAGCTTTCATTAGAATAGAGTTACATTTATAGTCCATAGTTTTTGTTTAATGCATTACCTGTGCATTTTAGTAAGGCAATGGCCTTATGAATCAAGGGAATGGAAGAGAAGAGAAGCCACACCATGAAAATATAGGAAAATGGAAAAAAAGCACACAGGTTTAGTGGAAATGAAATAGACATGACTATTAGTAGACTAAAAAGATCCATTGGATTTTTGCCACAGATCAGATTCTTTATCTAGATTTTAAGATCAGATGTCATTGGAGACTGTACCTGGATCATATCTGAGATCTGCCACATCATGTGACCAATATCTGTGCAGGGAAAATACTTTGAATATTAGAACTTAGCCTTAGTCTAGAGTTTACTTGATAAGGCTACTTATTCACATAATCATGTGCTCTCTAGTCACATAACTGCAACTAGTTCACATTACATGCTTAACAGTTTCCATGATCACATGCTAGAGACCATCATATATGCTAGATATATAATACTAAGTTCTTTTTAACAAGTTTCTTAAAAAATCAAGTAGATTTGAAGTACTTAGCCTTAACAAAGATCTGGTTATGTATTTTGTAGTCCAGTGTCAGAGATTATTAGATGTCAGTGGGACCTTGATACCTCTTCTAAGTGATAGCTATTTCTTTACAAAGAAATTTATAAAGTAAGTTGAGATCAATAGCATACTTTCATGCTTGAGCAGAGGTAAGATTGAATTTCAGATAGATAAAGACATTTGAATAATAACCCTTATTAGCAAAGAAAGGGAAAACACCTGTAGTAGCATTAAATGCATTATTGTAAGCAAACTCTATGAATAAAAGAAGCTTGGACCAATTATCCTGCTGATAGTTGCAATAAATGCATAAGTACTATCCCAGGATCTAATTTATTTGCTCAGTCTGGACATTGCATTCAGAGTGGTACCCAGAGATAAAGTGAAGGTAAATATCAAGGACTTGTTCCAAAAAATGGAAGAAATGGGACACAAACTTGGAACCATAATTGAAGATGATGTGGAAGGAAAATTCATGTTTGGAAAACACATGAAGTAAGAAGAGTTTAGCAAGCTTTAGAAAAATTACCTTATTATCTGTAGGAATAAAGATGTACTGCTTTGTATTATAACACACTTTTTTCTTTTAATTATGTGACCATATCTTATCTTCACCATGTGGTTATCTAATCTGTTATCTTATCAGGGCTCATGATAAGTCACATAACTCAGGGCTTAAGGCTAGCCTTATGTTTTAAACCCTGCAGGGTTTATTTTCATTTTCCATATCTTCTCTTTTATTTCAGAAGCTAGATTCTTGATGGTTTTCCCAAATGCTTCTCTTTGATTCCCATATTTCATGTATGGGAAGATTTCTATCAGTGTCCTGGTCTGTGCACAGGATAGCATAGTATAAATACTATACCAGTAGTGCCTTAAAGCTCTAGCTTTGAGCACTTGTAATATATAAGTGTTAACTCAGGTTCCCTTTTATTTTGAGGATTTTGCATGTCAATATTGGCATGCATAACACTTTGAGAATCAATTTAAAATAATAAGGATTATAAAGTAACCAGAAGAGAGTGGAAGTTGCTTGATAAAATCCATAAAGATGGAATTCCATTGCTTTTTCAGGATAGAGAGCTGCTTTAGAAAGCCATGAGGCTTATGGTGGGATATCTTGATGCAGGCACAAGCTGTACAAGAGAAAACATAATCTTTAACAAAAGTGTAAATGCCAGGCCAGATATAATTATAATGGATTAGCTTTAAGTAATGCAGAATTTCTTTTGCTATAATTCAAATCCAATCTAGATCCTTAGGATGGGCACTTCACAGCTTGGTTTGAAACAAGGGCAGAGCTAGCCTTGGCAAGAAAAAAATTAAAGGAGTTGAAAAGCTAATACTGAGAAAAGCTGAGAAGCTTCAAGTATGCCAGACTAAGGTTACTAGCCTTATCTGAGATTATATATTCTAATGTAATAAAGCACAGCCATGGAATCTTGCTTACATATAGGGTTTGGTAAATATACAACAGCTGGTACTAGAGAAAGGAAGACTATAGTGTTTATACATTAATTTTACAATAATCTAGAAAATAGAACTAAGTATAAGCTGTAAATATGAATGCAACAATAGACAAGAAGGAGAAAGTATCTGTATTATAACACTAAGGTTCAATTCTGTTTAAAATGGCCAGATAAGAGGTGGTTGTGCTTAAAGTGAAGAACTAAGAGATATAAATTAGAAATGTTCAGAACATAGATTTAATTGTTCAAGTATAGGAAATCTCCTGAGTTAATAAACCAATTGAGATCAGGTGATAGGAAGGCAGAAAGCTGAGCAGAGGCAAGGGGGTCAGATAAAAGAGCTAAAAGAATATTGCAATGAAGTAAATCCAGGTTAAAAATGATAGTAGACCAGAAAACCAGAGTAACCAAGAAAGAAGTCCAGAATGAAGTGGTAAGCTGTTCTTATGTAAAGACAGGTCAGAGATTGTGTGGATTGACATGGGCATAGTCACTATTCCTCTCTTTGGAGTAGACATCCCATTGTCTAGTCAAGATATTAGGCTTAGTATCTGTTATGCTTGGCCTGGGTAGGGACAGGCATAGACCTTGCTGGGGGAAGAGGATAAAGTGAACCAAAGGTAAGCTTCAAGATGAGTGAAAGGTGACAAACAGAGTATTGTACCTTAGTAGTACCAGCTACACTCCCAGGGGTGTGCTGAGATTAGACACTGATGATCCTCTGGTTAAGTGCCAGGACACAAGCAATGGATTTCAAGTATGTAGGTACAAGGATAAGTGGAGATGCGAGAACTAGTGAGGTGATCGCAAGGTAGAAGTAGTATAAGAAGACAGAGGACAGAAAGATGCTACTTTATAGTACAATGAGTAAGGTTGAAGCGGAGCTGTAAAGAGTAATCATGCTGATGAATGATGAGTAAGATATCCATGTAAAAATGGATGGAATGAGATGGAATGATTATGAGTTAGCTGATTGAAAGATAGAAGGCCTGGGCAAGGGGCATAACAAAAGAGCACCAAAGGTGCAAGAAGAGCAGAAGCTAGGAGAAAAGGGAAAGCAAAGAGAGAAGGAAAAGAGTAAACATAATAGTATCAAGCAATCTGAATGAAAACAAATAAGCAGATTGAACTGGAAAAGAAATTCTGACCAGTGGGCTTGCCAGTGGATCAGAAGCTTAGTCATACCAAAATACTCAAGGTTTTTGTGGTTGGTAACTGGAGTACTGAAATCTTCAAGATAATAATGCCAGGTTTTAAATATTTTATAAATGGCAAGAAGTTCCTTGTTATAGGTATTATAGTTGAGTTTGAATGCAGAGAGCATGCACAAATAGAATGTGATAAGGCAGACTTTATTGTTCAAATATTGAAGTAGAAGAATATCTACAATGTTATAAACTTACCAATTTTAGCCTCTATTTTTTATCTCTACTTATTTGAATTTCTCTTAGTTTGGCTGGCATCTGTTACTTTATGCCCTTACCCCTTATTTAGTATTATGTTAGCCACCTGATATATGCCTTATGGTTGACAATCTAGAGTACTTGTTTTCTTGTTGGCAGTTTTTCTCTGTGGGTATCTTTTAAGGTGGCTGTTTATTTTGAATTGGTTTTATAACATGCAATAGCATAATCAGAGGCATTAGTCTTGACAATAAGTAAAGTATCTGGAATTCAATGGATAAGGATAGGGGCAGAGGTGAAAGTATCTTTAAGATGCCAGAAAGCAATGCAGCAGAAGGCATTAAAGTTTCAGAAAGTAGTCTTACAAGTGAGGTAAGTAAAAAAAACTGTGATTTTAATGTAGAATTGAATGTTTTAAACTTTATAGGCTTAGATCAATCTTAAATGGCCTTAACTTTGTTAGAAGACATTATTAGCCTGGAAGAAAAGAGCTGGTAGCCAAGATACTTGATAAGATTAGTATGAAATTTGCATTTCTCTGGTTTGGTATAGAGGCCATGTTTCCAGAGCCTATGGAGGACTTTACAGACATGCTTAGTATAAGAAGTCCAGTCAGCAGTAAAAATAAGGATATTGTCCAGATAAACAATAACAGAGACATTAAGAAGATTAGCAAAGATAAAATTAACAAACTGCTGAAATGCTGCAGAAGCATTTGTAAGGCCAAATGGCATAACCAGCCACTTATAGAAGCCATAGCATATGTGAAAAAATGTCTTTTACTCTGTCAAAACTTATTCCAAGACATATAGTAAGAATTCAGATGACAGATTTCAAGTACAAATACTCTAATGGGGCTTGGCTTATGAAGGAAAACATACTTTGGAGACTTTCAAGGAAGTTCAGAGGAATCTGGAAAGAGTTGAGGGTAATTCTTGCTGAGTTAAGCAGGACTTGGCTTTATCTTATGTGATATGCCCTTGCAAAATGCAGTGTCCCAATTTACAGAGGGGTCAGAGGAAGAGAGGAGAGCAGTCTTATAGCTCAATATGAGGGACAAGTGAGATAAGGAGCATCAAGCTTAGTCACAGTGAAAATAAGCCCTTAGAAATTCCTTAGAAATTCCATTGAGGTCTGGAGTTACTCCAGGATAACACAGGAATTCAAAGGGTAAGCTTAGAAGCTCAGTCAGAGTAAGAATAAAGTCCAGACAAGAGGTGTTTTTGTTAATCTTCAAACTATGGTATCATATAGGAGTTAAAGTACTTAAAGTTCTAAAGTAACAAGAAGTATAAGTAAGAAGTGGAGATGAGGCTGGAGTTGTCTGAGAAGCAAAGGCAGGTACCAATGCATCTTGAAGATAAGTGGAGATGTCAGCAATGACAGTATCAAGGCATGTCAAATTGAAACTAAAAGATAACAAGAGATATAATAGGCAAAACAAGAAAGTAAAAGGAATAAGAATGGAGGAAGGCATAAAGTTACAATGGAGTGGTCCAGATAGAATAAAAAGAAAAGCAAGAATGCCAACTGACTGAAGGTACAGTAGAACTAGAGCAGAATAAAGTGGAAAGGAAATAGAGGGCTAGAACAACTATTAAATGCCAGTGAAGGAGAAATACAAGCATAGTAATCTTGGAGGACCAGTAGAAACTGGGTCAGAATTGGGTTTGAAATGTGGAATATGACACACTTATTGCCCTTAGCAATGCAAACCAGATGGTAAGCATAATAAAAATTAAGCTTGATATAGATAGTTGCATGGCTTGGAGTATTAAGGAGATTGGAAATCCATTCTTCCTTCAGATAAAGAGAACAGGGGCAGTATAAGCAAATGAGGAGGAATAAATAAATCCCATGGCAAAATGTTTGTCTAAAAAGATTCTAAGTGCCTCAAGCTTAGAGGGTGAAAGAAAATATGTGATACCAATAGAAGGAAAGGTGCCTTCTTTTAATTCAATTTTTAGATCAAAATCATAATATGGGGCAAGGGTGAAAGCCTTGCTCTTGCTAAAAACATCAGCAAATTTGTAATATTCTGGAGAAACACTAAAAAGGTCAATAAAATGGGGGTTGACAGAGAAAGAATAGAGATTTCTCTCCCAGAAATAGAATTACAGATAGAAAGACATAGAATTATCAATATAACAGGCATGTGCAAAAGCTAAGGGGCTAAATAGCTTAATTAGCAGAGGGCTGCTGTAGTTAAAGGGATGTAGTGAACTGGTGTCAGAGTCAGCTTAAGGCAGAGACAACAGAAGCTACAGAGATGAGCTTGGACATATTGGCATGTTTTGTTTAGATGAATAGAATATAATACTGCTTAATACCCAGTTAATTAATGGATTATGGTGGGTAAGCCAGTTGTGTCCTAGAACAAGGGAACTAGATCCATTCAATGAAGTAACATAAAATGTCATTAGAGTAATATCACTGGTTTTGAAATGAATAGAGAGATCAATGGCATTGATAATTATAGAATTGGAAGTACCATTGAAAAGGCAGAGTTGGAGCAGAAGAACAGAATAAGTAAGAAGATTAAAGATACTAACTAATCTGGTGTTTATAAAACAATCTAACAAACCAGAATAAATCAGGGCAGAAAATGGAGGAATGACATAAGAAACAAGAGTGATAAGAGGCATGAGTAAACTAAGATTTAAAAGAGCAGACACATTGAGTCTGATCTTCTGTGGAGAATGAAAAGGACCAATGCAACCACTAGCCTATGCAGAGTCATGAAGGTTGTAAAGTATTTTTTGGCCTTAGAGAGGCCTCCAGTTTGGCTTCTGGAGTAAAGGTCTTGGCTGCACAAACTTTGGCTGCTCTAAAGAAAGACTTAGGGCAGTTTTTGACCATGTATCTAGTAATATCACAGAACATATAGAGGTTATTGTTAAGAAAGTGCTTTTATTCTTTGATTATAAGTTTTCCATCTTTTCCTAGCTTGGATAACAAGTCTTGTCTTAGAGGAGTGGAAGGTTTAAAAGAGTTAGGGGTACTGGCTAATTTAGCCTTTGACTTCTTAGAGCCAGAAAATAAAGTGAAAGAAGTAAAATGTTTGTTAGAGATCTTAGGGGAATTAGATAATTTTCCTTGGCAGCTGATTTCATACCTATGCTTCCAATAGTAGGTATCAAGGGTCTGAGTAAGTCAGTGAAGCTTCTGAAGGGTAAAGGGCTTGCTGACATGGAACATATTATTCTTAATACAATTAGAGAGACCATTATAAAAATAGTGTTAGAGAGTACCTTTTCTATAACCCTGGACTTGCAAAGCAACTCTATTGAATTCAACAACATATTTGTTGATTTACTGACCATTTTTCATAGTTAGCTGATCCAACTGGTGCTTAACATCTCCAATTAGATCATGTGGTCCAAAATTAGTTCAAAGTTCTTGAACAAACTCTTTATAGCTGTTTATTCAGATTGGATGTAGATCAGAATCATTTATAAGAAGAAGATCAGGTTCAAACCACTTTAATGCCATGCCTTTGAGATAAGACTGGGCATATGTAACTTTTAAGTGATCAGTGGCAAAAGCTTTGGATCAGTCTTGGAAATCTAATTCATATTGAACAAGGAAAATCCAGAGTTTTCAGAAATCAGTTTTATCAAACTGGTCCAGTTCTCAGACTTTAGTACTTTGCAAGATTTTGGAGGCTTTGGAAAAGAAGTGGGCAAGACTACAAATAGTGCTAGTGAGATTGTCAAGTGTGTTGGTGGGAATGGGCTCAATATCCAAGAGTGGCCTAGAGTTATTTTTTCAAGCATTGATATTATTATCAGTGGGGTTATCTCTGAGAGAAAAATTGCCATGAATAATAGATATGCAAGGGTTTTTTGACTCATTCAGATTTTCTTTAGCTTGTGCTATAGTGAAAAGGGCCTGTGAAATGGACCCTGGTAACAGCCAGGCTGCAAAGCTCAGAAAAAATTTAGTGGCAGCCTAAAAGCAGATCTTATAACATATAATCATGGTAATAGAGAAAAAGTTCAAATATGAGTTTGAATATACTGTTAAATGAGGGTATACTCCAGAGTGATGGTTAAATGGGGGTTGGCTTCATCTTATGCAGTGCATCTTTGCACTAGTCCTAGTGCTTCAAATTTCAGAGGGGGTCAGAGGATCAGAGTAAGTTATAGAAACTTGCATTCAAAGAGTAAGGGCATATGATCTGCTCACAAGGTTGGAAGAGAAGTTAAAGACAAAGAGAGAGAGAGCTAAGTTATGTTGATATATAGACTGAGGTACAAGATACAAAGCTATAGTACTTATACCATGAAAAAGTGGATTATTAAACAAGGGGAAGAAGATAAAACAGGAGATATCACAGAAGCAAAAGCAGGTGTTAGTGCAACCTGGATACAAATGGAGATGTCAGGTATGACACTGACAATGTTATGCCAGAATAAAACTAAATAATGAAATTATTATAGTTTCTTTTTCCACTTAATACTTTTTTAATTATTTTTCCTTTACTTTAGACTATATCTAACATATTGTTATGGGACTACTGGAACATAAGGTCACTATCATGTGACTGGAGCACTATTGAGCATGTGATGTGAAGGTCACATGACTGGAGCACATGATTATGTGAATGAGTTGCCTAACAAGAAAGACCCTAGGCTAAGATTAGAGTCCTTATTCAGAGTTCCCACAGGTACAGGTGCCAGCTGCATGGTGTGGCAGATCTCAAATGAGATCCAGGCATGATCCAATGAGATCTATCTAGATTGAGGATCTGATCTATGGCAGAGATCCAGATATGATCTCCTTAGCCTTAAAATGGCCATGTTTATCAGGCAAGGTAGGCTATACCTATCCTTCCATTCCACATAGCTCTTCTCCATCCCTTATCCATAAGGCCACTGCCTCACCCCTTCATATCCAATCCATGCTTTCTCCTCATTGTTATCTATTTAGGATAAGGAGCTACATAGGCTATTGGTGTCCATAGATAGCTAGACTTAGGGTAGACTCCCTATAGATGGTCCATGCAGGGCCACTGACAATATATATGGCAGGGAGCTGGGGCTGAGGTTTCCTCAGTCTTACTCTCTTGTCCTTTACCAGGATCTACAAGGGATAGCCCTTGATCTCTTAGCTGTCTTCAAGGGGGGAATTCCTTTGAGCTTTCATAGGTTTGACTTTTTAGATTGCTAAGCTATTGCTTTATACAGGACCTACAGTATTTCTCTTGAAACAGCCTAGTTAGAGCCACTAGCACAAAAGCTCACTGTGGATCTAGACATAAGGATGGACATCAAGCAGTATCAAGGCCAGGTGGCAAGAAGCCATAACACATATGTAGTACTTTATATATGTTGCACAGTTAAAGCTGTGCATAGCTCAGCTAGTAGTAATATAGTGGCTGGATTAGGCTTAAGTTTTTTTAGACTTGAGCTTTTGTGCCACTAGTCTTTTCTGGCTTCTTATAAACAGCTTTTTCAGTCTCTGAGCCCTCTTTGAGTCATATTTCTTTTACTCTTGCCCTAGCCCCTGTATAATTAGCATTTTCCTGCATTCTGCCTCTGTTATCTCTCCTCTTGGCTCTTATTACAAGCTAAAGTCATAATAAAAACTAAAGAATAATAGAAAATAGATAAGAAGGGCAAGAAACAGAAAATAAGGCCAGACAAACTATGAAGTTGTATTGGAAGGACATGGAAGTATATAAGAGGAATTGTAAGTATTATTAGATAGACAGAGAATAAGGGAAATGGAAACTAGCTAGCATATTACTTAAGGGTAATTTTTAATCAGAGTTACATTGAAGATGTTATGAAGTAGACATGGTAATTGTTATAATGCATCTTTCTCTTGATTACATAATATTATCTTATCTTTTCACATGGCTATCTAATCTTTTATCTTATTAGGGCATGTAACAAGTTATATGACTCAGGGCACAGAGTTAGCATTATGTTTTTAGTCCCTGCAGGATTACTAATGCAGAACTTCTTCTGCTGCAATCAAAAATCAATCTAGGTCCTTGGGAAGAGCACTTCACAGCTTGGTTTGAAACAAAGAAAGAGCTACCCTTGGCAAGAGAGGGATTAGAGGAGTTGAGAAGTTAACACTAAGAAAAGCTAGGAAATTTTAAATGTAACAGGTGACTACCTGTCCTGCCTTGATACTTGGGACTTCCTGGGGGATGTTCCTATCCTATGCCTTGAAAACTGATGAGGCTTTTGTACTAGTGGCCCCTAACTAGGCTGTGCCTTGGTGAGCTATGGGCTCCTGGTATAACTCTGTGGGCCATTGCCTCAGGAGTACTCAAAGGGGACCCTCCCTTGGGATTGGCAATGAGATCTGGAGTATAAGCTAAAGCCTAGGATCCAAGAGGGCAAAACTGGTTTTCCAGCTTTGCACTCCCAGCCTTATATATTGCCTGAGTCTGCACACAGACCAAGTACAAGAGGTCTACCCTAAAGTGGCTATCTATGGTCACCAATAGTGTAAGTAGCTCCTAGACCCTAAATAGATATAGTAAGGCATGCATGGATCATGAGGAAGGAGTAAGGCAGAGACCTTGTGGATACAGAATGAAGAGGAGTGCCACACATACAAGGATGTGGGTAGAATGGAAGAAAAGCACAGGCTTATGGATATGAAGATGGCATGGCCACCATAAGGCTGAGGAGATCTATCTAGATCTCTGCCACAGATCTGATGATCTTGATTCCATCTGAGATCTGCCACATCAGTGATCTGATCCCTGTGCATGGGAACTCTAAGAAGGAACTAGAACCTAGCCTAGGGTTTGCCTTGTTTGGCTACTCATTTACATGATCACATGCTCCTGATCACATGACCAGTTGCATCACATGCTCTACAGCTCTCATGGTCACATGCTGACCATTGTATTTAGTTGGTACCATAATATTAAGTGTGCTAGACTGGGATTGCCAGCCTCATATCCAAGATTATGTATTCTAACATAATAAAGCACAGCCATAGAGCCTTGCTTACATATAGGGTTTGATAAATATATAACAGCTGATACTAGAAAAAGAAAGGCTATAGTATTTATATCTTGATTCTACAATGTCTAGAAAATAGGACTAAGTATAAGCTATAAGTATGGATGCAATAATAAACAAGAAGGAAAGAAGGTCTGTATTATACCAGTGACTTTTATTCCCACTTTTTCTTTTCTTTTCTTTTATTTCTGAAGCTAGATCCTTGATAATTCCCAGAAGAGCTTCTCTTCTTTTTGATTCCCATATTGTTGTGCATCTTGTGCAACCACCACTTTCACATCATGTGATCATGGGAATGATACTCCTTTTCAGGTTAACCCTAGCCTAGGGCTTGGCTATTTCTTATGAGTACTTCATGGTCAGTGGTCATGTGATTTGGATCTGGGATCTTCCTAGGATCTGCCCTGGATCTTCCCTATCTAGATCTGGTCATATCTCCATGGATCTGATGGATCATGAGATCTATGATCTCATCTGTGGCAGAGATCTCCATCCTTATGTGTAGCCCTGATCTTCTCTTCCATTCTTCATCCCTTATCCATGAGGTCACTGCCTTACTCTTCATTCCTGCTCCATGCATTCTCCTTATCTATTTAATAGTGTGTCCTTACTGCTATTGGTGTCCATAAATAGCAGTACTCTAGGGTAGGCTAGATTAGTTGGTCCGTGCACCTCCCTAGGCCATATATAAGGGGCAGATACAGGTAGTTAAGTCTCTCCAGACTTAATCACTTTGTATCTTGCTTTAGGCACTTCTTTGGATCCCTACCCTTTCAAGGTCAGGTTCTCAGTTGCACAGGCATGAGCCTCTTCCAAGTCCTCCTTCATCATTCTCTCCTTGGTTGCTCCTCTTCAGAGCCTCCACTAGAGTTCTCCTTTGTGTTCCTCCTCTCTATCTTCATCTAGGGTTAGCCTCTGGAATCCAGAGTCATAACACATATCTCATGCATGCAAAAGTTCCCATCAGGGTCTTGGTCTGTGCACAGGCCTATACTATATTAATACTATACCAGTAGCATTTCAAAGCCCCAGCTTTGAGCACTTGAATTATATAGATATTAACTCTAGCTTTCCTTTGATATTTATCTCTTTTTCTTTCTCAGCATTTGATACATCAAGATTGGTGTGCATAACAGTGGTCTGGAATATAACAATATTCCAGAAAGGACAAGGTAGAAATAAAGTTGTACTAAGTGACTAAAAAGAAGAAAAAGCTAAAATTGAAATAGAGCAGAAATAAAATGGAGAGTTGAAGCAGCTATAGTATTGCTAGTGCAGGGAAAGCACAAGCACAACTAGAGTGGAATAAAATAGTAGTAGAAAGGCTGGAGATATATAAAAGAGAATTAAAGACTAGTATTATGCTAGGCCAGGTAGAGACTAATGTAGATCTTGTGGTGGGTCTAGAGCCAGGGATATGCTTGACAATGGTCAGCCTAGGACTAAGAGTGGTGCAAATGTGGGATGGCACTGATGTCTCTTAGTAAAGGTTGGGAACAAGACTAGGACACTTGAACTTGTTGAAACTCAATAAATGCTTGCCAATGAGGTGTTGCAAGTAGGATTCCTGGTAAAAAGTGGCTCAGAGGATGATGCTTAGGAGAAAGTAGTAATATTAAGGCAGAGTAAGACAGAAGTAGCATAAAAAACATGAATAAAAAGTATGCTACTTATATAAGTAAGAGAGCTAAGTTAAAACTCAGTTAAATGAGTTAGCTAAGTAAACTAAGCATTACTAAGGGACCTGTGTGGAAATAAATGGAATGTGAGAAAAGTGAACTATGAGTCATATTTACTGACTGAGCAGAAAGTTCTGGAATAAAGGAAGTCTAAAGGTTCCAGAACAAAACAAGAGAGTGTCAAAGATACAATAAATCTGAAGCCAGGATAAGAAAAGAAAAAAGAAATGGACCAATTGTAACAACTAGTATAGCTCACTGGCTAGTATGGGGTATAAAGGATAGCTAAAGATAGAGTCTGAATTAGAGTCTGAAATATGAATTATAACAGGTACTTAGTGTTAAAACTAAGTAAACCAAGATCAAATACTGTTAAACTAATTCTTAGGGTACTAAGGGAACTTCTAGGCCAAGCATACTACTAGACCATAGGAAAATGCTAGAGAGGGTAAACTCTAGGTGCAGCATACTGTTTAGGATTTAGAATAATAGAGAAAAAGAGCTTCAAAAACAAACTTTAGGGTTGGGCATACTAATAGTGCTCAATCTAAGGATAAGATTATGGCTCTAAGAGCTTTCAAGAAAGTCTGGAGATTTCCAAAAAGTTAACATTTCTTGGATTAAATAAAACTTGATTTTATCTTATATAATATATTCTTGCATAACTTGATGTTCTGATTTATAAAGGGGTTAAAGAATAAGAAGAAAGTATTCTCATGGCTCAACATAAAAGACAGGCAAGACAAGAAATATCAGCCTAGTTATAATAAGATCAAGCCCTTAGAATTTCCTTAAAAATTCTATTAAGACCTGAAGATACTTTAGAGTAAACCAGAGGTTTAAATAGTAAGCTGGGAAGCTTGGTCAGAGTGAGGATGAAGTCAAAATGTGGGGTGTTTTCATTGATATTCAAACTACAGTACTATATACAGAAGTTACAGTACTTATAGTTCCAGAGTAGTAAAAAGTCTAAATAAGTAAGGAAGATAAGACTAGAGTTGTCTTAGAAGTAAGAGCAGATATCAATACATCTTGAAGATAAATGAAGATGTTAAAAATAACAGCATCAAGGCATGTTAGTCTAAAACTAAAGGGTGGTAAGAAAAAACAAGTGTTAAAATAGGAATGAGAAAGAAACAAGAGCAGGAGAAAGTATGGAGTTAAAACAGAGTAGCCCAGAGAAAATGAAGTAAAAACTAAGGTATACTAAATAACTGAGAACAGAAACAGTACTAAAGTTGAAACCAAGGTAAAAAGGAAAATGAAGAGTTGAAGCAACTATATTAATGCTAGTGCAGAAAAGCACAAGTATAGCTAAAGTGGAATGGAATAGTAATGGAAAGGCTGGAGGTGCATGGGAGGAATCAAGGACTTGCATAGACTACTGGTAAGCACTGAGTGCAGAAAATCAAGTAGATACTGAATTGAAATTGAGTACAGGATATAAAATATGACAATAGTTATTCCCTTAGTTACACTCTATGCCCCATTTTCTTTTATATATGAGCCCTCTACCCAGAATATGTAGTATAGCTGGTCCATGCATGGACCCTGGCAATATACAAGGGCAGGGTATGGGTGGCTAAGTCTCTCCAGACTTAATTACTTCATATTTAGCTTAAGTTAGCTCTTTTCTGAATCTCAGGCCCTTTCAGAGCTCAAGTTCTCAGTTGCTCAAGATATATGTCTCTTTTGAGTCCTTTTCCATGCATTTACTTTATTTGCTCCTTTTCAGAGTCTTCCTTTAGGTTTTACACACCACATGCCAAGTGGTGAAAATATATCTGCACATACAGTAGCTCAAAAGACAGTCCCAATATTTGCATTTTTTGAACTAAATACAATGGCTATCAATAACTACTAATTAGGCTTTCTATTGGTCCAATGATCAAAGCATTTGGTTATGTTTTGATAACATGACAACCATATCAAAATAACAACTTATTGAAACAGTTTTTTGACTTTAAATAGAATATGGTATTTAGTACCTGGTATAATCTCTCTTGGCCTTGATAGTTACTTAAATCCTTCTAGGCATGCTTTCTATCAAATTTTAACACTTCTTGACAGAAATTCTTTCCCACTCTATCACCACTCTATTCTATAATTGATAAACTCCTGTAAATGCCCTTTTATAATTTAAAAGGCATCTTTTCAAATGACTCCAACTGTGTTTAATAAGATTAAGGTCTGAAGATTGAGCAGGCAAATTCAAAAGCTTGATATCTTGCTTTTTAAACCAGATTTGAGCTCTTTTAGAGATATGCTTGGAATTATTATCTTGCTAACTGTTAAACAGGGGCATACTCTGGAACTTCTCTGGAACTCTCTGAAGTAATAGTCTAATAGGGCTTGACTTCAACTTATGTGGTGTGTCTTTTCACTAGTTTCAGTGCCCTGAATTTTGAAGGGAATCAGAGGGTTAAAGTAAGCCATAGAGACTTGAGAGCAGAGGGGTGAGGGCATGTAACCTGCTTACAAGGATGGAAGGAGGAGTTAGAGACAGAGGGAGAGAGCACTGAGTTATGTTGATATTCAAACTGAGGTACAAGATACAAGGCTATAGTATTTATATCTTGGAGAAGCAGATTGTTCAATAAGAAGACAAAGTTGAGATGGAAGTTATCTCAAAAGTGAAGACAGGTGTCAATGCAATCTGGATACAAATGAAGATGACAGATATGACAATAATAATGTCATGTCAGGATAAAACTAAGGGTTGAAACTATGAAAGATAGAAAATAAGCAAAAGGGCAAGGAACAGGAAATAAGGCCAGAGGAACTATGGAGTTGTGTTGGAAAGACATGGAAGTATATATAAGAAATTATAAGTATTATTAGATAGACAGAGAATAAGATAAACAGAAACTAGCCAGCACATAGCTTATGGGTAATCTCCAACCAGAGTTATATTGGACATGTTATAGAGTAGAACACAGTAGTTCAGAATATGACAGTATTTCCCTCTTTATGCCTAAATCCCTAAAGGCCATAAGTTTCTGTGGCCTTAGTTAGTATATGGTTGGAGCATGTGGCAGAATTTCAAGTTAATCATGGGCTCATAAAATGGTTAGAGCTTTAATAAAAAGGCTTAAGAACTTTCCTTATGTCCTTATTTGCTGATATTTACACATGGTCTGACATGTACCTTGAAAAGTGCATAAAGATGTTATATTCTGGACCACTGTGTTCTACTTCATAACATTTCTGATATAACTCTGGTTAAAGATTACTTATAATTCTGTGTCTTTCTAACATAATTCCATAGTTTCTCTGGCCTCATTTCCTGTTCCTTGCCCTTTGTTATGATGTACCACTTTAATTTCATTACAACAACTACCTTTACTAATAACTGTCCCACTATAGTTATACAAATGGAACTTCAAGCTCTAATTCTGAAGACCATTACTAGAGAAATCTTATAAATATTAAAAAACTTCTCTTCTTTAGATAGCAAATACCATGATAGACATTTTCATGATATTAATCTTTATTATTCAGGAACATAGTAGATTAGACAAACTCTTAGAGTTAGAAAATAGTGTCACATGCATATAAAGTAGTGGACATATAACCAGTACCTTAGTCTAGCACACTTAAACTTGTGCCATTCAGTTTTCTGTGACTGCTTTTTAACACCCCTCTTTCTCTTTTATACTTCAGCCAGGTCAGCTCCACCTAGTCAGTAATGAGCTGTTGTGCACCCTACAAAGTCTTCATAACATCTGTGTCTTGTGAATAGGAAAATGGCAGGTTTGCCATTTTACTCTTTTTACTTATTTTCTGTCTCCAATAGTTTTAACCCATCATTTTATCCTGGCATGACATCATTATTGTCATACCTGACATCTTCATTCATATCCAGGTTATATTGACACCTGTCTTTGCTTCTGAGACAACTTTCATCTCAACTTCTTGTTGTTGTTGGATAATCTGCCTCTCCAAGGTATAAATACTGTAGTCTTGTATCTTGTACCTCAGTTTAAATATCAACATAACTCAATGCCCTCTTTCTCTGTCTCTAACTCCTCCTTCTGCCCTATGAGCAGGCCATATGCCCTTACTCCTCTGCATCTAAGTCTCTATAGCTTACTCCAATTCTCTGATCTTCTCTAAAATTTGAGACACTGGGACTAGTGCAAAGACATACCACATAAGGTAAAGCCAAGTTCTATTAGACTATTACTTCAGAGAGTTCTGGAGTAAATCTGGAGTATGCCCCTATTTAACAGTATATTCAAACTCATATTTGTTCTTATCTCCTATTACCATGACTATATATTATAAGACCTGCTTTTAGGCTATTACTGAACCTTTTTCAAGCTTTGCAGCCTGGCTGTCTCCAGATTTCATTTTATAGGCCCTTTTAACCATAGTACAAGTCAAAGAAGATCTAAATAAGTTAGAAAACTCTTGCATACCAATTATGGCACTTTTCCTCTCAGAAATGACCCCTTCAATGATAATTCTGATACTCCAGAAGCAAATTTTGCACCACCCTCAGATGTTAAGCTCATCCCCATCAACATACTCAATAATCTTACTAGTACTATCTGCAGCCTTGTCCACTCTTTTTGCAAAGCCTTTGAAATCTTACAAAAAACTTAAGTCTGGAAGCTAGATCAGTCTGATGAAACTGATTTCCAGAAACTCCAGATTTTCTTTATTTAGTATGAATTAAATTTCCAAGATTATCTCAAGGCTTTTATCACTGACCACTCAAAAGTTACCTATGTCTAGTCTTACCTCAAAAATATGGTGTTAGAGTGGTTTGAATCCAACCTTCTTCTTATAAATGATTCTAATCTATGCCCACTTTAAATAAACAGCTATAAAGAATTTGTCAAAGAACTTCAGACTAATTTCAGATCACATAATCCAGTCAGAGATGCTAAGCACCAATTAGACCAGCTAATAATAAAAGAGGGTCAGCATATTAACAAATATGTTGTTGAATTCAACAAGGTTGCTTTACAAGTCTGGAATCACAGAAAGGGTATCCTCCAGCATTATTTCTATAGTAGCCTCCCTGATTGTATTAAAAATAATATCTTCCATGTTGGCAGACCCCCAACCCTCCACAAACTTTGTTATCTTACCCAGACTCTTGACACTTACTATGTGCAGGTCTGAAATCAGTTACCAAGGAAATTATCTAACCCTTTTAAAATCTCTAAAAAAACTCTTTACACATTCTGCCATACATTTTGGCTCAAAAGAGTCAAAGGGCAAGTTAGTCACTACCACCAGTTCTGCTGAATTCTCTGCTCTTCTAAAAAGCAATCTTGTATTCAAACTTGGTAAGGATGGCAAACTTACCAATAAAGAATGTAGATGTTATTTTGACAACAATCTCTACATATTCTGTGGTACTGTAGGCCACATAGCCAAAGACTGCCCTAAGTCTTCTTCCAGGGCAGCCAAGGCTCATGCAACTAAAATCTTTACTCTGGAAGCCAAACTAGAGGCCTCTACTAAGACAAAAAAAATAGTTCATAATCTTTATAACTTTACATGGGCTGGAGGTTGCATTGATTCTTTCCATGCCCCATAGAAGATCAGATTCAATGCATCTACTCTCTTTAATTCTAGTTTACTTATGCCTCTTGTTACTCTTGTTTCTTTTGCCATTTCTCTCTTTTCTACCCTGATTAATTTTGGTTTGTCAGATTATTTTATAGACACCAAGTTAGTTAGTACCTTTAATCTTCTGACTATTCCATCTCTTTACTTTAACTCTGCCTTTTTAATGGCACTTCTAATTGTATAATTATCAATGCCATTAATCTCTTTGTATATTTCAAAACCAGTGATATTACTCCATTGACATGTTATGTCACTTCATTGAATAGATCTAGTTCTCTTCTTTTAGAACATAACTGACTCACCTACCACAATCCATTAACTGACTGAGTATTGAGCTGCATTTTATTCTGCTTATCTAAACCAGATATGCCAATACCCTCAAGCTCACCTCTGCAGTCTCCAGTCTCTCTGACTTGTACTAATTCTGTACCTGAATTATGTTATGCACCACCCAGAGTGCCTTCCTAAACTGGACTGGTATGTAACAGGAACCTAAAACAACAAGAGAGCTTTTGAACTAGTGACCCCAAACTAGGTAAACTCCTTGATATATCTTTCTTGAGTATCAGGCCCTAAGGTTAACATGAGACTATGCCAAGTGCCTAAGCCAGTGACAAAGAAGAAGAACTAGGACCTGAGTTAACACCAAGACTAGGTGCTCTGATCACTAGGAGTTTGACCTAAAGATACAAAGTGGTCAAGACTGGGGAAACCCCAGCTCTTATCCATCCTGCTTATATATTGCTAAGGGGCACAGCCCCAACACAGGATGAGTAACTACCTATCTATGGGCATCAATGGCAGTAACTGCTCTGTTCTACTAAATAGAAAGTAGGGCATAGGGTGATGAGTAAAGAATAAGGCAATGGCCTTGTGAATCATGACTAATAGAAGAGGAATTACATCATGAGGATGTGGGAGAATGGAAGGATACTCAGGGTCAATGAATATGAATGCAGCATGGCAATCACAAGGCTGAGGAAATCCCATCTGGATCACTGCCACAGATTAGATCCTATCTAGATCCTTGAGATTAGTTATCATTGGCATTAATATAAGATCTCATCTAAGATCCAGCCACATCAATGTTGCTAACCCTAGAGTGGAGAATACTCTAATATAACAAATCAAACCTTAGTCTAGGGTTTTCTTGTTTGGCATAGGAATCCCATGGTCATGTGAGGCAACTGTCAGTGTTCTGCTGAGTGCATAACAATTTACTATGTTTTTTTGACCTCAAACTTATGTTAATCAAACTACTCAGCTTATCTGCATTTGCACAAGGCTATAACCTTGATAGCTCCATTTTGTTTTGCTTGCAACTCCATTACCTGGAGAGCCATGTCCATTTCTTCTCTGTTGCCTCTTTTACAATCAATCTTTCTGGTATTTCTCTGAAATATCACAACTTTGCTAATATATTCATTAAAGAAAGGCTTTCACTCTTATGCCTCATTACAAGTTTGACTTAAAAATCAATTTGAAAGAGAGTACCTTCTCTTCTATTTGCATCATGTATTTTCTTTTGCCCTCTGAGCTTGAAGTACTTAGAACCTTCTTAGAAGAATATTTTACCATGGAATTCATTGGATCCTTTTTATTTACTCATACTGTTCCTATTCTTTTTATCTGGAAGAAGAACAGTTCCCTCCAGCTGTGTGTGGATTTCCAAGAACTCAATAAGATCATGAAAAAGGACTGCTATCCACTTCCATGCATTTTTAACCTCCTTGACACTCTAATTCATGCAACTATTGTTATGGCTCCAGCCTAACATGTGGTCACATGTGATCATGAGAGTCTTTAGAGCACATGATCATGCAAACGAGCAGCCTTATAAGGCAAACCCTAGGCTAAGGTCAGAGTCCTCTTCAGAGTTTTCCTGCACAAGCTAGGTCATGTGATGTGGCTGGATCTCAGATGAGATCTTAGATCTAGGACTCTGATGATATCTCTTCAAAGATTAGGATCTGATCTGTGGCAGAGATCCCAGATGGATCTACTCAGCCTCATGGTGGCCATGCCATATTCATAGAACCAGGGCAGTACATCTTCCATTCTCCCACATCCTCATGGTGTGGCATAGCTCTTCTCCCATCCCTTATCCGTGAGGCTGCTGCCTCACCCATCATGTATGATTCATATATTCCTTCTCCTATTTATATTCCCAGGATCCACAGAGCTACTTAGACTATTGGTTCACATAGATAGCTAGCATTAGGGTAGGCCTCCTGTAGATGGTCCATGCATGGGCCTTGACAATATAAAAGGCAGGGGGCACAAGCTGGGTATTCCCCAGTCTTGTCCTCTTGACTCTTACAGGGTTTACACAAGGGATACTCTGGATCTTAGGTCCATCCCCAAGGAGAGGATCCATCTTAGCTCTCCTGAGGCAGTACTCATTTGGTTGCTAAGCCCCAGGCTTTACACAGGACCATCTTAGCTTTCTCTATTCTAGTCTAGTTAGGGGCCACTAGCCAAAAGCCTCAGCAGACAGGAATCAGGTGTTCACTAAGAAAGACACAAGACACAAGTTAGGATGGCAAGACTGCCATTTCAACTATCTATATTAAGCTTGACCTTTTTTATGGTTACCATCTGGTTCATATTGCTGAGGGTAATAAATGGAAGATATCTTTTTACACATGCTATGGCTCCTATAAGTGGCTGGTTATGCTATTTGGTCTCACTAATACTCCTGTAGCTTTTCAGCAGTTTGTTAACTGAATCTTCACTAATTTTCTTGATGTCTCTGTTATTGTCTATTTAGACAATATTATTATCTTTTCTGCTCATTGAATATCTCACTTCAAGCATGTTCATGAGATCCTCCTTAGACTATGGAAACATGGCCTCTATATTAAATTAGAGAAGGGCAAATTCAATACTGACTTTATTGTGTATCTTGGCTACCAGCTCTTCTCTTCTGGGCTGACAAAGTCTCCTGACAAAGTTAAGGCCATACAAGATTGGCCTAAACCTTATAAAGTTCAAGATATTCAAAATTTCCTTAGTTTTGCTAACTTCTACTACCACTCTATCTGAGCCTACTTCAAAATCATTATTTCCTTTACTTGCCTCACTCACAAGGCTACTTCCTGGAACTTTAATGCCTCTTGCCACAATGCTTTCCATTATCTCAAAGATGCTTTTATCTCTGCCCCTATTCTTACCCATTGGATTCCAGACACTCCATTCATTATTGAGACCAATATCTCTGATTATACTATTGCAGGTATTCTTTTACTCTGATATTTGGATAATAAAGTCCACTTCATCATATTCTATTCACACATGCTCTCTGCATCCAAACTTAACTATGATATCCATAACAAGAAACTTCTTACCATCTCTGAAGCATTTTGAACCTGGCATCATTATTTTGAAGGTTCCAGTACTCTGGTTGATATTGTTACTGACCACAAGAATCTTGAGTATTTTGCTATAACCAAGCTTTTAACCTGCTGGCAAGCCCAGTGGTCAGAATTCTTTTTCCAGTTCAATCTGCTTATTTATTTTTGTTTAGATTATCTTGGTACTAAGTCTAATGCCTTAACTAGATAATGGGATGTCTATCTCAAAGAGAGAAATAGTGACTATGCCCACATCAACCCACATAACCTCTGACCTGTCTTTATACAAGATCAGCTGACCACTTTGCTTTAGGCTTTCTCCTTGGCTGTTCCAGCTTTCTGGTCTAATACCCTATTTGACCTAGACTTACTTTATTATGATATCCCTTCTGCTCTCCCATCTGATCCTCTTACCTCTGCTTAGCTCTCTGCTTCTCTACTACCCAATTCTTGCTGGTCTATTGACTCAGGAGGTTTCCTACATTTGGATAATCAAATCTATGTCCTAAATATTTTTAATCTACATCTCCAAGTCCTCTGCTTTAAGTATGACCACCTTTTATCTGGCCATTTTGGACAGAATTGAACCTTAGAGCTAATCTGTTGTAATTATACTTGGCATGACATTCACTCTTTTGCAAAGATTACATTTCCTCTTGTACAGATTATACCTGCACCAAGGTACTCTGCCATAAGTCTTATGGCTTTCTAAAGCAGCTCCCTATCCCAGAAAAGCCATGGAATTCCATTTAATGGACTTTATTTAATAACTTCTGTTCTTTTCTGGTTACTCCACAATTCTTATTATTATAGATTGCTTATTGAAGCAGTATATCTTTATCCCTACAAACAATAAAGTGACCTCTTTAAAGCTTGCTAAACTCTTTTTATGCCATGTGTTCTTCAGACACAGAGTTCCCTCTCACATTACCTCCAATTATAGTTTCAAGTTTGTATTCTATTTCTTCTGTTTTTTGGGAAAAGCCCTTGATATTTGCCTTTACTTTATCTCTAGATACCATCTAGAAGGCAATGGTTAGACTAAGCAAATAAATCAGACCCTTGAGCAGTATCTACATATTTATTGCAACTACCAGCAGGACAACTGGTTCAAGCTCCTTTTACTTATGAAATTTGCTTACAACAACATATCTAATGCTACCACAGGTATTTCTCCTTTCTTTGCTAATAAGAGTTATTATTTGAATATCTCTGTTTACCTGGAACATGATCTTACCTCTGCTTGAACTTGAGAGTATGTTATTAACCTTAATTTACTCCATGAATTCCTTTATGAAGAGATAGCTGCTGCTGAGAAAAGGTATTAAGTTCCTGCTAATATCTGATGATCTCTGGCATCAGACTTTAAAATAGATGACCAGGTTTTTGTTAAGGCTAAGTACTTCAGATCTATACAATCTTCTAGAAACTCACTGAAAAGAACTTAGGAACTTACCCCATAATTGCTTAGACAGGCTTCCTCTCCTTTATGCTCTGTCTCCTGGAGAACATAAAGTTCATGCATGCAGTTTTTCATATCTTTTAATTAGAATCCTTTGTTGTTAATACCATTCCTAACCACATTCAGCTGCTGCTGCTATCAGTTGGAATTAATGGAGAACTAAAGTTTGAGATGTCCAAGATCCTTAATTCAAAGATAGATTGCAGGTAAAGAAACTGCAAACTACTTTATCTGGTTAAGTGGTTAGATTATAAATGTACTAATAAGGAAATCTCATGGCTTCTCACCACTGAATTAGGTCATGCTTTGAAAATTATTGAGAAGTTCCATTTCTGTTATCTGAACAAATCCAGATGGTTATGTGCCTAACCAAATTGAGTTCATTGACCTAGTTAAGGCCCTTTATCTACTCAATGGTTACATTCCCTATTTCTATATCTCCATCCTCCTTGTCCTTCCTAATCTTTATATTCAACTCCACCAACTTCTTCATAATCCTATCCATCTCTCCATCTTCTGGCTCACTTTCTGAGCCTTGCCCATTCTTTTACTCCATTATTCATACCTAATTCAAAATGTTAACCAGTTGCTCCAGCAACTGGTTCTGATACCTCATTTTCCACCACACTTTCCCACCTATCTCTTAAATTGCCACCTTGAGCAGGTAACAGTCCTTGGCAACCTGCCAGGAGCTCTTCTCTGTCTCTTTAAAATGTGCTCTGCCTCTAGGCAATTCTTTCTCCTCATACTTTCTCCTCCACTTTCACTCTGTTTTCTTCTGACCAGGATGATCACACCTTACCTTTGCCTTGATGCAGTCAAGGCATGATATTGACTTGCTGGGATCCATTTTATAGTTGAGCCCTCAGTTATCACGTCTCCAGCACACTGAAATCTTCTCCACCCTTCTCTTTCCATTATCTTTGCCTGTTTCTGCCTAAGCTTGCCAAAGTTGCTCTATCTAGCACATTATTAGTTATTGGGAAGAGTAAGTAGGCTCTGAATGTACCCATTTACAAACCACCTTGACTGCCTTGACTGCCTCCTGCCTTTTTGCCTTCTTAGCCTGCCAACTAGTGGCCTTTTCTGCCATTTTCCAAGCCTCCTTTGCCTTTCTTCAAGCCTTTTCCTCCTTTTTCACCTTTACTTGACATTTCTGCTCAGTGCACTCCATGTTATTGAGTTCCTTTTCATTCTTTAAGTGCTTTTTAAGGTACATGTCAGATTATATGTAGATGTCAGTAAATAAGAACATGATAGAGAAGTTTTTAAGCATTTTTATGAAAGCTCTAACCATTTTATGGGCACATGACCAACTTGAAACTCTGCCACTTGCTCTAACCACATACTAACCAAGCCCATGGGAATATATGGCTTTTAGAGGTTTAGGCCTTAAGAGGGGAATACTGTCATCTTCTAGATCACCATATTCTACTTTGCAACATTTCCATTGCAACTCTGGTTAAAGATTACCCATAAGCTACATGCTGGCTAGTTTTCATTTACCTTATTCTCTGCCTATCTAATAATACTTACAATTTCTTATATATACTTCCATGTCTTTCCAATATAACTTCATAGTCCCTCTGGCCTTATTTTCTATTTCTTGCTCTTACTTATTTTCTGTCTTTTATAGTTTCAATCCTTAGTTTTATCCTGGCATGATATTGTTATTGTCATATCTAACATCTTCATTTATATCCAGGTTGCCCTAATACCTGTATTTGCTTCTGAGATAACTTCTATCACAACTTCTTCTTTTTGTTAGATAATCTGCTTTTCCAAGGTATAAATACTGTAGCCTTGTATCTTGTACCTCAGTTTAAATATCAACATCACTCAGTGCTCTCTCTCTCTGTCTCTAACTCCTCCTTCTGTCCTGTAAGCAGGCCACATGCCCTCACTCCTCTGCATCTAAGTCTCTATAGCATACTTCAACCCTCTGATCTCCTCTGAAATTTAAGGCACTGGGACTAGTGCAAAGGCATATTATATAATATAAAGCCAAGCACTGTCAGACTACTACCTCAGAGAATTCTGAAATAGATTCAGAGTATGCCCATGTTTAATAGTATATTTAAACTCACATTTGCACATTAAAGATGATATCTTCCATGTTAGCAAGCCTTCTACTCTCCAGGAGCTTCACCAACTCACTCAGACTCTTGATGCTCACTATTGAAAGTGTAGGTCTGAAATTAGATGTCAAAAAAATCATTTAACCCTTCTTAGATCTTTAACAAATACTCTGCTCCTTTTACTCCATTCTCTGGCTCTAAAGATTTAAAGGTCAAATCAGCTAGTACCTCTAATCCTCTGAAATCTTCTGCCTTCTTATAACAGGTCTTGTTATTCAAACTAGGGAAGAATGGAAAACTTATGTTCAATGAATGCCAATACCATCTCAACAACAATCTCTGCATGTTTTGTGGTACCACTGGGCACATGGCCAAAGACTGCCCTAAGTCTTCTTTCAGGGCAGCCAAAGCCCACACTACTAAGATCTCTGCTTCAGAAGCCAAATCAAAGGCCTCCACTAAGGCAAAAAAATAGTCTGCAATCTTTATAACTTCACATATGCTGGAGGTTGCATTAATTATTTCCATGCTCCACAGAAGATCAGACTTAACATGTCTGCTCTTTCTGGTTCTAGTTTACTCATGCCCCTTGTTACCCTTGTTTCTTATGCCATTCCCCTGTTCTCTGCTCTAATTGACTCTGATTCTTCAGATTGCTTCATAGATATCAAGTTAATTAGTATCTATAATCTTCTGACTTATTTCATCTCTCTACTTTAACTCTGCCTTTTTGATGGTACTTCTAATTCTATAATTATTAATGCCATTGATCTCTATATTTGATTTGAAACCAGTAATATTACTCTAATAATGTTTTATATTATTTTATTGAATGGATCTAGTTCTTTTGTTCTGGAACAGAACTGGCTTACCTGCCACAATCCATTAATTGACTGGATATTGAGCAGTATTATGTTTCATTTACCTAAGCAAAACATGCCAGCATCTCTGAGCTTACCTCTGCAGCTTCTGGCTTCTCTACTTCAAGCTAACTCTGACATCAATTCATTATGTTCCTCTGTCTGCAGCAGTTCTATGTCAATTGAGCTACTTATCCCCTCAGCTTTTACACATGCCTGTTATCTTGATGGTTCTGTGCCTTTTTGCCTGCAATTCTGTTCTTAGAAGAGCAATTTCTGTTCCATCTCCACCAACCCTTATTTTATCAACCTTTTTGTTGTTTCTCTGAAATATTACAATTTTGCTAATTTTTTTAGCAAGAGCAAGGCTTCCATCCTTGTCCCACATCATGACTTCAATCTGAAAATTGAATTAAAAGAAGGCATCTCCCCTCCTATTAGTACCACATATTTTCTTTTACCCCCTAAGCTTGAAGTACTCAAAATCTTCCTAGACAAATATCTTGCTACAGGCTTTATTCAACTCTCCTCTTCTGCCCATGCTGCCCCTGTTCTTTTTATCCAGAAAAAAAACAGATCCCTTCAGTTGTATGTAGACTTTTGAGGACTCGATAAGATTACAAAGAAGAACTACTACCCCCTTTTATACATTTCTGACCTTCTTAATGCTTCAAGCCACATAACTATCTATACCAAGCTTGACCTTCATTATGCTTACCATCTGATTCACATTGCTAAGGGTGATAAATGGAGGACCTCCTTCTGCATGTGCTATGACTTATATGAGTGGCTAGTTATGTCATTTGGCCTTGCAAATGCTCCTGCAGCTTTTTAGCAGTTTGTCAATTCAATCTTTGCTGATTTTCTCAATATCTTCATCATTGTCTATCTGGATTATATTCTCATCTTTTCTGCTAACCAGACTTCCCATACCAAGCATGTCTGTGAAGTTCTCCATAGAATCTGGGAACATAGCTTTTATGCCAAACCAGAGAAGTGCAAATTTTATAGTGACTTTATTAAATATCATAGCTATCAGCTCTCTTCTTCCAGGCTCATGATATCCCCTGACAAAGTGAGGGCCATTTAGGACTGGCTTAAGCTGCATAATGTTCAAAATATCCAATCTTTTCTTTGATTTGCTAACTTTTACTGCCATTTTATCTAAGCCTATTCTGAAATTGTAGTTCCTCTTACTTACCTTACTCATAAGGCTGCTTCCTGGACCTTTGATGCCTTCTGCTGTGCTGCTTTCCATTGTCTCAAAGATAATTTCATCTCTGCTTCTATTCTTACCTGCTAGATTCTAGATACTCTGCTTATTGTTGAAATTGATGCCTCTAATTATGCTATTGCAGGTATTCTTTGTAATGGGTTTTTCCCATCCTGTCCTTGAGAACTTCCTCTGATGGTTGCTTCTTGCTAAATTCTAAGGTGGGCTTTTATAGCTAGTGGCCCTAACTAGGCAGAGAAGAGAGAAAATAAGCCTGGTGGATCATTTGTATAAACCAGAAGCCAGCAGCACTAGTGTGGTACTAGCCTGTATAACCAGCTAAGAGGTCAAAAGAGAAGGACTGGGAAAATCCCAGCTTGTACCCCCTGCCTTATATATTGCCAGTGCATGCACATAGATCAAGTACAGGAGACTTACCCTAGACTACTACTATCTATAATCACCAATAGCAGAACTGGATCTATTAAAAAAGAGAGGGGAAAGCATGGGGTAGCAATGAAAAGTAAGGCAGTGGCCTCATGAATAAAGGGACTAAATATGGAAGAGAAGCCACATTATAAGGATGTAGAAAAAAAGAAGGAAAGATAGCACAGAATTACTAATTTGAAAGAGGCATGGCAGCAGCAAGGGCAAGGAGATTTCATCTGGATCTCTGCCACAGATCAGATCCTAAATCTAGATAGATCTCATTGAATCATGCCTGGATCTTATCTGAGATCTGCCATATCATGTAAATAATACCTGTGTCAGAGGAATACTCTAAATAATGGACTTAGCCTTAGCCTAGGGTTTCCTTGATAAGGCAGCTTGTTTGCATGATCACATGCTCTGGTCACATGACCTTTGCATCACATGCTCCAAATTTCTCACAGTCACATGCTCTGACCATTGTATTCCACTAGCTATGTAACATTCTTTCCCTCTGATATTCAGATAACAAAGTCTGTCCCATCATATTCTACTTACACATGTTCTCTGTGCTTAAAGTCAACTATGACATCCATAACAAGGAACTTCTTACCATCTTTAAAGCATTTAAGACCTGGTATCATTATCTTGAAGATTTCAGTACTCTAGTGGATATTGTTACCAACTATAAGAACCTGGAGTATTTTGCTATGACTAAGCTCCTGACATGCCAGCAAGCCCAGTGGTTGAAATTTCTCTCCCAGTTCAATCTGCTCATTTGTTTTCATTCAGATCACTTTAATGCTAAATCTAATGCTTTGACTTGACAATAGAACATCTATCTCAAAGGGCAGATGGTAACTATGCCTATATCAACCCATACAACCTCTAACCTGTTTTTACACAAGACCAGCTTACCACTTTACTCTGGGCTTCCTTCTTGATTACCCCAGTTTTTTATTCTGCTACCCTTTTTGATTTGAAATCACTTCACCATAATATTCTCTTAGCTCTTCCATCTGACCCCTTTGCCTCTGCTTAGCTCTTAGCCTTCCTATCACCTGATTTCCATTGATTAATCAACTCAGGAGGTTTTTTATACTTGAACAATCAGATCTATGTTTTGAACATTCCCAACCTATGTCTTCAAGTTCTCCACTTTAAGCATAATCATTCTTTATTGGGCCATTGTGGACAAAATCAAACTTTAAAGCTAATTTACCATAAGTATATGGCCTGGCATTCAGGCCTTTGTTAAAGATTACATATCCTCTTGTATGGCTTGTATGCATGCCAAGGTACCCTGCCATAAGCCTTATGGTTTTCTAAAGCAGCTTTCTATTCCAGAAAAGCCATGAAATTTCATCTCTATAAATTTCATTAAGCAACTCCCACTTTCTTCTAACTACTCTGCCATTCTTGTTGTTGTAGACCAATTATCAAAGCAGTGTATCTTTATTTCTACAGATAATAAGGTAACTTCTCTGAAGCTTGCTAAACTCTTCTTAATCCATGTTTTTTTTTTAACATAGAGTTTTCTCCCATATTACTTCTGATTATGGTTCTGAGTTTATTTCCCACTTTTTCTGTTCACTGGAACAAGCTGTCAATATCCACCTTCACTTTACCTCTGGATACCACCCTAAAGGTAATGGTCAAACTGAGTAAATAAATCAGGCCCTGGAATAGTACTTACACATTTATTGCAACTATTAGCAGAACAATTGGTCTGAGCTTCTTCTGCTCATGGAGTTTGCTTACAACAATGCATCTAATGCTACCACAGGTATTTTCCCTTTCTTCACTAACAAGGGCTATCATCTGAACATATTTATCCATCCAGAATGCAATCCTACCTCTACTTAAGCTCAAGAGTATGCCATTGACCTCAACTCACTTTATAAATTCCTTTGTAAAGAGATAGCTGCTGTTTAGAAAAGGTATCAAGTTTCCACTAATGCCCAATGATCTCTGGCACTGGACTTCAAAATAGGTGACCAAGATTTCATTAAGGCTAGGTACTGTAGATCTACATAATCTTCTAAAAAACTCACTAAAAGAAACTTAGGACCTTACCCTATTATAGCTCAGGCAGGCTTCCTCTTCTTTATGCTTTACCTTCTGAAGAACATAAAGTCCATGCATTTGATCTTTTATATCTTTGAATTAGAATCCTCTGTCCCTAATACCATCTCTAATTGCATTCAGCCACAACTGCCACCAGTCAAAATTGATGGAGAACTGGAGTTTAAGATCTCTAAGATTCTGAATTCAAAAAAATATTGCAGGCAAAGAAACTGCAAACTACTTTATCTGATTAAGTGGTTAGATTATGAAGGTGCTAATAAGGAAACCTTATGGCTCCATATTACTAAATTAGGTTACACTTTGAAGATCATTGAGAAGTTCCATTTCTGCTATCCAGACAATGAAACAGGAGCTTCCTGTTATATCCTTGATACTCATACACCTTGGTGGACACTTCTTCCTAAGACCTTCCTTCTATAGCTTTTGTGCTAGTGGCTACAACTAGGCAATGATAGTTGGAGCCAAGGGTCTCTTGTATAAACCTTAGGGCCAGACAGTGAATGAGAGCTGAAGGGGGATCCACTAGGATCAAGCCTTAGATCACTACTGTGGATCTAGCTGAGAGGTCAAGAGAGCAAGACTGGGTTTCCCCAGCTTGCACCCCCTGCCTTATATATTGCCAACCATGGCGCACAGACCATGTACAGGGGGCCTACCCTAAGTATGCTATCTATGGATCACCAATAGCATAAGGGGCTCATACCTCTAATAGATATATGAAGGAATGCATGGGGCGTGAAGTAGGAGTGAGGCAAGGGCCTCATGGAAAGGGGATGTGGAATGAAAGAGAAGCACTAGCCCTGAGAGGTGTGGCTGCCTGGTGGCCAAGGAGATCCCATCTGGATCTCTGCCACAGATCAGATCCTAATCTAGATCATAAGATCAGATGTCATCGGATAGATCCAGATCCCTATCTAGAGATCTGCCATATCATGACTAAGATGTGCTTTAAGGAATACTCTGATATAGAAATAGGACTTAGACCTTAGCCTAGGGTTTGCCTTATATGGCAACTCATTCGCACGGTCACGTGCAACTGATCATGTGACCAGCGCATCTCGTGCTCCACAGTTCCCATGGTCACATGAGACCGCTGTGTTAGGCTGGAGCTGTAACAGACAAACCTGGACCATCATATGCCTGATCAAATTGAGTTTTCATGTATCTTTCACAAAATCCTCTATCTACTTAATGGTCATATTCTCCACTATTATGTCTTAATCCTTCTTATTCTCTCTGATCTTCATATCCAACTCTGCCAACTCTTTTGCAATTTTATCCACTTCTTTATCTTTTAGCTTACTTTTTAAGCCTATCTTATTCTTTTCCCCCACTACCCATGTCTTATTCAAAATGTCAACCAGTTAACACAGCAACCAGTTCTGGTACCTTATCTCCTGTCACATCTTCCTACCTATTTTCTAAATTGCCATCTCTAGCACACCAGAGCCTCTTTTACCCTTCTCTTTCCATTTTCCTTGCTTGTTTCTGTCTAAGCTTGCAAAAGATGCTCTATCTAGCACATGATTAGTTCTTGGGAAGTATTAGCATGTTCTGAATGCACCTGTCTCCAAACTATCTCAATCACTTCCTTTACCTCCTGCCTTTTTGTCTTCTTAGCCTGCCACTTGGTGGCCTCTTCTACTATTCTCTAAGCATTCTCTGCCTTTCTCTGAGCCCCCTCCTCTTTCTTTGCCTTTACCCAACATTTTTGCTTAGCATACTTTACATTACTAAGCTCCTTATTATTCTTCAAGTGCTTTTCAAGGCACACATCAATTATGTGTGAATGTCAGTGAATAAAGACATGTTAGAGAAGTTTTAAGCCTTTTACTAAAGCTCTAATCATTTTATGGGCTTGTGACCAACTCAAAACTCTGCCACTTGCTTTAATCACATACTAATCAAGGTCATGGAAATCTATGGCCTTTAGAGTTTTAGGCTCTAAGAGGGGGATACTGTCATATTCTGAATTACCATGTTCACCCCACAACATCTCTGATAAAACTCCAGTTGGAGATTACCCTTAAGCTCATGCTGGCTAGTTTCTATTTTATCAAGAGGCATAGAAGTAAATAAGGTTTTTATGGTCAGTAAAAATCTGGATGGCATGGATAAACCCCTAAATATATTGCCTCTAGGCTTTGAGAGCATAGATAACTGTAAGTAATTTGCAGTTGTAGATATTATAGTTGCAATCTGTGGTAGAAAACATTTGCATGAGGTAGAAATAGGGATATTAATCTTTATTCACATCTTTCTGGAGAAGAATCCCTCCAGTGGCATAAGCAGAGACATCAGTGACAATGGTAAATGGACAGGAGAGATCTGGGAGTTAAAAAACTGGCTGCAAGTGCTAATCTCTCAGATGTACTCTAAATCTTCTCTAAAACTCTCCAGAGAGAAGATTGAATGGAACTTGGCTTTATTTTATGTGATATGCATTTGCACTAGTCCTGATGCCCTGAATTTTGTAAGAAAGTGGAAGGAGTCAGAGGGTTGGAGTAAGTTATAGTAACTTAGATGCAGAGATATAAGAATATAAAGCCTACTTATAAGGTAGAAGGACAATATAAAAATAAAGGCAAGGGTACTGGGATATGTTAATATTTAAACTAAGGTATAAAATACAGAACTATAGTATTTATACCTCAGAGAAGTGAATTATCTAAAGGCAGAAAGGAGATAAGACAGAAGTTGTCTATTATATTCTATACCCCAAATTCAATTTCAACCCAGCTTCTGCCTGGTTTTCTGCACCTAGTGCTGCCAGTAAGCTATACCAGTCCCTGGTTCTCCTTCATGCATCTCTGGCCTTTTTGCCACTACTCCACCTTACCCCAGTTATGTTTATGCTCTCCTTACCCTAGTATTATTACCATTTCTTCAATTCTCTAATCCCTTTCCACTCTATTTCAATTCTTAGCTTTATTCCATTTCAAGTCACTTAATATATCTTAGTTCTTACTTTGTTCTCTCCAGACTATTTCATTTTAACTCTGCACTTTCTTCCACTTTTGTTTTTTTTCTCTTTTCTGTCTTAATTCTTGTATCTTCTTGCCATTCTTCAGTTTTAGTCTGATATGCCTTGATGCTGTCATTGCTAACATCTTCATTTGTCTTTAAGATACATTGGCATCTGTTATTGCTTCTGAGATAACTCCAGTCTTGTTTTCCTTTCTTGTTTAGACCCTTTGCTACTATAGAACTATAAGTACTATAACTTCTCTATATAGCACTTTAATTCAAATATCAATGAAAATGCCCCCTATCTTGACTTTGTCCATACTCTAACCAAGCTTCCAAGCTTATTCTCTAGCCTCTAGTTTACTCTAAAGTAATTTCATGCCTTAATGGAATTCTTAAGAAAATCCTAAGGGCTTGTTTTCATTATAACTAGGCTTGATACCCCTTGTCTTGCCTGTCCTTTATGTTGAGCCATGAAACTGCTCTTCTCTCTTCCTTTGACCTCCCTTGTAAATCAGAACACCAATTTGTACAAGAGTATACCACATAAGGTAAAGCCAAGTCCCATTTAATCCAAAAAAAGCTTCCTTTAGCCTTTCAGAATCTCTGAACTTCTTTAAAAGTCTTTAGAGCTACATTTATACTTACAGGTTAAACACCATTAGTATCTCCAACCCTGAAGTTTGTTCTGAAGCTCTTCCTTACTGTTATGCACTGTGAGTTTGCAGTGCCACAGGCTTGAAGAAAAGAAAAGTAGATTGGTAAGGAGGACTCAAGCTAACACAAGTAGAATACAAGTGCTCAAGACTGGAGTCTTGAGATGCTAATGCTATAGTATTTATATGACAGCACACTGTGCACAGACCAAGTACCTGATGGGAACATTACCATGCATGAGGCATGGGGATCAAAAAGAAGAAAAGCCTGTGTGGGACCCATCAAAAGTCCAGCTTCTAAAATGGAAGAGAAAAAATGGAAATGAAAAGAACCTTAGAATTTAAGACATGAGGCTAATTCTATGCCCTGGATCAGATGATCCATCATGTGCCCTGATAAGATAAAAGATTAGATAACCATGTGAGGAAGATAAGATAAGATCACATGATCAGAAAAAGAAAAAATGTGTCATAATACTTACTATTACCCTGAATTTTAATGGTATCTTGCATCTAGAGTTTATCTTCTTTAGCTTTCCCCTATAGCCTAGCAGTATGCTTGGCTTAGAAGATCCCTTAGCACCCTGAGGATTAGTTTAACAGTAGAGCAACTAGATTTGTTTGATTTGTTGACTTCAGTAGTTTTAACAGGAATCTTGACCAATCTCTTGCTATTATGCACTTAGCAAATACTAACAGTCTTATCATGTGACTGTGGGACTCACTTGCCTAAACAGAATTAACTCTAGGCATAGGTTTGATTCTTTATCAGAGTATTTCTCTGTGCATAATATGATTTTCATGATGTGACAGATCTTAGTATTGAGATTCAGATCTAGAATACCAATAATATTTGATCTTTTGATCTAGATTAGAATATAATCTGTAACAGAGATTCAGATGGAACCTCCATGGTCTTAAGGTAGCCATGCTGCATTTGAAACAGTTTTGGCTGAACCGTTGAACTAACAACTCGGAGTCAGGTCCTAGTGGTCACCTTGTCAAGCTAAGAGATTGGGTTTTAACTAGACCCCAATAGAACTAGGCAAGAGAAAGTGTAGAGAAAGTCAAGGACTTGTATAAAGCACAAGGCTCAAGTGCACAAGACTGGGGATTCCCAGCTTGTGCCAGCCTCTTTATATATGCTACAGATTTGTGCACAGACCATGTAAATGGTTCCGGCTCTAAGTATGCTACAGTCAGCCAACCAATGACAATAAAGGAGGGAGTACCTTAGCAGTTCCATGAGGAAGCTGCCAGGTAATGATGTCATGGTCTAGACTGTGATATGTGAATGAGTAAAAGTATGAAGGAGTGAAATGTGAAGATGTGACATTGTGAAAATGTGAAAAGGTGAAGATGTGAAAAGGTGAAAGATAAAAGATGTCCCATGGTCACATGATGAGAAAAGTAAAAATGATTATAACAGCATTCATATCACTATTTCTGTGCACTTTTCTTTTATTCTCTCATATTTTCATGATATGGCTTCTCTTCTTTTTTCCTTGATCCATAAGATCACTGCTTTACTCCTACCCTCTGCCCCATGCTTCTTTATTTATCAGCATGAGCACTTACTGCTATTGGTGATCATAAATAGTAATTACTAACCCTATACAAGGCTATGTATCTTTACTGCTAATATATAAAGGATAAAAAGAGACTTGGGGTTTTTCCAGTCTTGACCACCTATGTCTTTACTTCTCTTACCCCTTACCTTCTTCAGTGCATTAGGATTAGTGTGTTTTAAGCTGGAAAAATCCTTATTCCTTGTTTAGACTCATTTCTTCTCTTTTTATCTAGTTTAGAGCCACAAGCATAAAAGCTCTCTTGTTGTTGTTGTTGTAGTTATAGTCACACACCAGTCTGCATTGTATTTATAAGGCACCAGGCTAGATGCATAATACTTGCATTACCTGTGAAGTTACAATCACTCATAATTCTATTATTGTTATGACTTCTTGCCATCCTGGTCTTATGACTGCTTGATGTTCACCCTCATAACTGATCTGAAATGAGCTTTTGTGCTAGTGGCTCTAACTAGGCTGCTTCAATAAAATACTGTAGGTTCTGTATAAAGCAATAGCTTAGCAACCTAAGGAGCCAAACCTATGAGAGCTTAAAGGGATTCCCCTCTTAAGGATGGCTAAGAGATCAAGGGCTATCCCTTGTAGATCTGGTAAAGGACAAGAGAGTAAGACTGAGGAAACCTCAGCCCTAGCTTCCTGCCTTATATATTGTCAGTGGCCCTGCACAGACCATCTACAGGGAGCCTACCCTAAGTCTAGCTATCTATGGACACCAATAGTGTAAGTAGCTCCTAGTCCTTAATATATAACAATGAGGGGAATGCATGGATTGACAATGAGGAGTGAGGCAGTGGCCTTGCAGATAAAAAATAAAGAAGAAGCTATGAAGAATGAAAGAATAAGCACAGCCTGCCTTGCCTAATGTGCATGGCCACCTTGAGGCCAAGAAGATTGCATTAATCTCTGCCACAGATCTGTACCTCAATCTATTGAGATGTTATTGGCATCTGAGATCTGCCACACCATGCAGCTAGCACCTGTGCCTGTGGGAACTCTGATTAGGACTTTAACCTTAGCCTAGGGTCTTTCTTGTTAGGCAACTCATTCACATGATCACATGCTCAGGTCATGTGACCCTCACATCACATGCTCTACAGTGCCCCAGTCATGTGATAGTAACCTCATGTTCTGGTAGTCCTGTAACAATTATAACCTTATGTTCTTTGGGCATTTCTTAACTACAGATTTCCTGATTCATATATCCTTTCTATGCACTACTCCAGACTTTTCAGAGCAGTTCTAACTCTTTCACATCCAGTAGCATCACTTGTTCTCTCTTGATAATTAAATGCAGTTTCATGGTCATGTTATTATCTATAAGTACCCTTTTTTCTTTTTCCCAGATTTCTCCTGGCAGTTGATTCTGGAACTCTGATACTTTCTTATTATCTCAAAATCTTGACACATATCACTTCAAGTTACTCTGGAACATTCCAAATCATCTTTTTCTGCCCAGATACTGCTGTTGCAATCTACATATCCTAGCCAGATCTTTGGCCTTTTTTAACAAGTCACTTAAAGATTATTATTAGGTTGTCACCTTACTTACTTACATCTGTTTCTCCACTTCTAGGAAACCTGTTTTCAGCAGTTAGTTCTAATCCTTTAGAAACTAGTGAAATGGTTTCTTCTCAACCATTGCTAAAAACCATGAACTTGTCCTAGTGATCGCTAATACCACAAAGCTTGGGTTTGAACTAGATCCCAAGAGAACTAGGCAAGAGAAATATAGAGAATAGTCAAGGACTTGTATAAAGCACAAGGCTCAAGTGCACAAGACTGGGAAAACCCAGCTTGGGCCAGCCTCCTTATATATGCTACAGTGATGCACATGGACCATGTAAATGGATCCGGCCCTAAGTATGCTACAGTCAGCCGACCAATGGCAATAAGGGAGCAAGTACCTTAGCAGTTCCATGAGGAAGCTGCCAGGCATGATGTCATGGTCTAGGCTGTGATATGTGCGAGAGTGAAAGTGTGAAGAGGTGAAATGTGAAGATGTGAAAGTGTGAAGGTGTCCCACGGTCACGTGATGTGAAAAGTAAAAAATGATTATAACAACTAGCTTCAAATATAACAAGTTAATTAGTCTCTGAATTTCCTTGTTCTTTTAATCTCTAACATTGTACCTCTGTGCAATTTTAATTGTTACAGATTACTTCCTTGGAACTCAAGTTCTGATTAAGGTTTGGCATTTCCAATACTTTATTTCTTTTTTACCTTTTTTCTGCTTTTATCTGACTTCTCTTCTTTTTCTCCATTTTGCCTCATATACTCAAGCTATCAGATTTCCATTTACCTTACCAAAATTGTTGGATTCACTCTGATTAATGCGTAGCACCACTTTTTGCTGGATGGTTTGTGTTCACTGATACTAGAATACCACTAACTCACCTATCATAATTTGTTGACCATAAATATTAAGTAGTATCTCATCTGTTTGCTGGATAGCACATGCCAGTACTTCATATACCCTCCATAGCTCCATACCACTCTGATCTCAGCTAACCCTGCCTTCAAACCACAACTCTTTTATCTTTTACTGGTAGTTATGATCCTATTGCCTTTGGCACTGCAGTTCTTTATATTACTCTGCCCTTTATGGCAGGTTAGTTTTGTCTGATAATATGTCTCCTAGGAAGATACCTCTGTCTTTATCTCCAACCAACCCTGGTTCTTCCCAAGCTTGCAGCATTTGACCTTTTTTGTTATATTTCTGCTATTATTCACATTTTTATTATTTGTTTCCTTATTTTTGTAATTCTTGGGGTATGCTCATACTACTGACCCAACAAAATCCCAGAAAACACCCACCTCTTCCCCTCTGCACTCTGATGCATTCACTTATACTCTATCTCATGTGCCCATAATGATTTATTCTTCCCAGGTTTTTCCATCATTCTTTCATTACTTCATAGAAATCTTTGCTTTTTCATGGTTACATTGTGATTGTTCTTACTCCCTTCTTTGCAGTTTGAGCTTGGGTTTATTTGCATCTTTTCTTGTCATTTCTCTATGTTATATCTGCCTGAATTTCCCTATTCTCTTTTCTTTTTCTGAACTTTCCTATCTGATCCCTCTAATATTTTTCATGTTCTTTTCTTGAAATCCCTGTGTTTCTCTTATTCTCTGTTCCTTTCCCTGACTAGAACTATATTGTTTGTTGATGTACTCTATTTCTCTGATTTCTTCTGCACCTTCCTGCCTTGATTCTGGGAAATATTTTCATTTTTCTGAACCTTCTTCAAACCTCTTCATTTTCTCTATTTTTTACCCTGGGTATTCCTTGCTTTCTTCTGGACTTGTTCCTGATAACTACATATTGCTTCAATACTTTGCTTTCCCTTTCTAATATGTTATCTTGGAATCTATTTTTTTATTCCCTTGAATATTTCTTTTCCTTGGGACAATTTTGCTCTTTCTATGTTCTACTGGAAATTTGCTCTTTGTTTGCTATTTTCCTTTGGTTAGTTCTTTCTTCTCCAGCCTCTTTTCTGCTCCTTCAGATATTTCCAGATCTCTTCTTCTTTTTTCCATTCTCCACTGACCTTTGGCCCTTTTTACTCTGTTTCTAGTTAATAATAGAATATTGATTTTGAAAGAAGGATAGCCTCTAGTTATAGCATCTAGCAACCTGCATCAATAAACAACCCACCAGTCCTATTTAGTGCTTTACTTCCTTTTCCTCAGTCCTATTACTTAACCCTCTACTCTTTTTTCATTATATTTTCATTCTCTTCCAAAGCAGTGACCAGATTTATTCTGTATTGACTGTTTCCCTCTGACTACCCCTTTGCCACTTGTTTAGTGACTGGCCTTTCATCCTTATGAACTGCCTCTACCTCTAATTATCTCTGATTATCTGTCCTTTTCCTAAGTAATTACTAGGCCATGACTATGCTAACTACTTCAACTTTACCTTTTTTCTGCCCATTTCTTGTCTTCTGGATGTTATTTTTTCTCCTTAATAGGCAACACATGCAAATGTGGTACATTTCCAAGCAATTACAGTTGTGTTGTATGTTAGGAAGGCAGGACCATTAAGAAAACCCCAGTGCATTACCTGTTATAATTTATTATTACCTTTTTTTCATTTTTATTCACTTAGTATTTTTACTTTGACTCTTCACATGTCACATCATGTGACCATGGTAACTCTTACCATTTCACCTCTTCACTCTTTCACATCTTCACATGTCACAGTCTAGATCATTCTAAATCTATAATATTATAGTCTTGCAGGTACCATGTGGTACTGCTAATGTATGTACTCTTTTTATGCCATTGGTTGACTTACTGTAGCATAGTTTAGGGCAGATCTTTGGTACATGGTCTGTGCATACATCTGTAGCATATATAAAGGGCTGGCTCAAGCTGAAATTCTCCAGTCTTGTGCACTTCAGCTTTTTGCTTAATACAAGGCCAAGATTTCTTTTTACTCTTTGCCTAGTTCTCTGTGGCTTTAAGTTCAAAGCTGCAGCTAGTTGTTTGTATCCATCAGTTTCAGTTTCCAAAACATAAGGATAGGACAGCAAGAAGCCATTTTAATATCCACTTCTCCAGATTCTCTCTGATTTTTACTTTACAGTCTTCTAGCTCTACTTCAGCCTCAAGATTGGCTGTGATGACCCTTGGTTCCTTTACCACAATATATCTAGCTTAATAGCCTTTCACCAACTTAATTAGAATCAGGTTATAAAGAAACTCATTCTACTTTCTTATCTTCATGTAAAGATAGTGATATCTGCTAACCTTGTGAATTATATTAGCAATCAAGCAATCTCCCACAGGCTCTGATTTTCCAATCTTTTTCACTGCAGGATCCCTGGAATGTATCTGATCTGCCTTTCAAACCCCCTTCTCCAAACCTTTAGCTCCAGACCCCTGTTCTTCTATTAAATGCTTAGTAGACCTTTATATAATGTAATGTGATGTTTTTTGCTATTTTTCTCCTCCTATGCTCCAGAGCCTTAGCCAGCATCAGAGTTATTCCATTATGGGGACAAGAAGCAAATTTTTTATCAGGCTAGAACTAAAAATCACTAAATAGAAACATAAAGAATATTAGAATATGTCTGACAACCCTTTTTTGTCCTCTACCAGTTTTATTAGTACTCAGCCAACTTTAATTTAATTATAACCCCTAGTTAAACAATAAGTAGTTTTGCTGGCAGCTATTATGTTTTAATTTCCCTTAAAGATAACAAATTCTTTCTGACTTCATCTCTTTCTCTACTTTTCTCTAACCCACTTCTCATATCTGCTTTTAACCTTCTGTTTGCTACTCAGATCTTAATCTACTTTTGTTCTTCTTTCTAATATTCTTCCAATATTCTGTCAAACTCTCTACTTTATCTTCTTTTATTCTAGTTAAATCCTTTTTGAACATGTTTCAGAACAGCAGTGAATGCCTATCTGCTATTTTAGGCCCCTTCAGAATATTCAGTTGACTTTTGTGTTTCTTTCTTTGGTTTTTTCTTGTGCTTTTTACCATTCCATGACCACTTAAGTCATTGCTTGTCTGGTCATGCAACTTTTCTAAGATAGTTATTCTTATAATCTATGTAAAACCTTATTCTTTTGAACTTGTCTCTGAGTCTTTACTGGGCCTTGTTTACTCATGTGTTCATAAGTTTTTTTATAAGTTGACTTTTTCCATTCTTATTACTTAGTTAAAACCACAGATGCTCTGAATCTTCTTTACCTTTCAAACTCTGATCATACCAGTTCTAGCAAGCCAATATTGTTATTCTTTACAAATACTACTTGACTATTATAATGTCTTCCTTCTTTCTTACCTCTCCTATCTCCTTAACCACTGCTTCTTCTTTCCCATTCTCTAGCCCACTCTTTACCTTCTGTTTACTTACCATTTATGCTATATTTAAGACATCAAATAGCTACTCTAGCAGCCAGTTTTGTCTTCTTATCTCCCATACCATTCTGCTACCTACCTTCTAAATCACAAGTGCCAGCAGGTAACAGTCCTCTGTTATGCATTCAGTGCCCCTCTTTACTTTCTTCAAGCATGCCCTCTTTTTAGGCTGCTTCCTCTCTGCATTCCTCTGCCATCACTTTCACACTGGCTTCTTCTTTTCTGAATGCTCATACCTTACCTTTGCCTCTTGGCAGGTAAGGTATGATATGAACTTTTTCACGCCCATCCTATGCTCCAGCTCCCTTTCCTCATATCTTCAGCATGCTAGAGTCTCTTCTGCCCTCTGCTTCTTCTTGTTATTTTCAGGCTCTACCTGGGCCTGCACTTAAATTGCCTGTTATCTTTAATTATGCTATGTATAGACTAATAAATATGCTACTATGAATTATTTTCTAGGCAGCCTTTTCTGCCACATGCCATTTCCCTTCACCTTCTCAGCCTGCCTCTGTTCAGCCTTGTCTGCTGCTCTCTATGCCTCCTCTGCTCTTCTTTACTTCTTCTTCTTCTTTGCTTTCCCATATCTCTTGTAATTAGCACTCTTGGCATTTGTTATGACTCTGGAAACCAGAGGCTACACCTAGACCTGTGTGAACAGAGGAGGAACATGAAGAGAATTCCTAGTGAAGGCTCAGACGAGGAGCAACTGAGGATGATCCTAAAAGAGAGAAGACGAAGAGAACTCAGATGAGACTCGAACTCGAGACTGCCTAGTTCCTATGCCTTGAAGGGCCTGGTTTCCTAAGAAGAGCTTTCTGTAAAGCCTAAACTGCCTATGCTGCAAAGTGATAAAGTCTGAGAACTTTACCACCAAGTGCTCAGCCTTTATATACTACTCTAAGATGTGCATGGACCATGTACATCTGTGTCTACCCTAAAGATGTACAGTAAGCTGACCTATAGCAGTAAGAGCGTACTCATGTAGGCCTTATGGTAAGTGCATGGATCAGATAGAAGGAATGAGGCAAAGGGCCTCTCGTAAGATGTGGGGAAATGGAAGAGAAGAGGCGTGATCACAATAAGGATGGGAATCTCAATCCACAGATGAGATCACCTTGGCAGATCCGTCAGATCCATGGAGATGGTCAGATTCGAGATTGGGGAGATCAGGGGAAGATCCAGGGAAGATCCCTAGATATGCCTCATAACCACTAACCTTAGAGATACTCATAAGAATATGCCAGATCCTAAGTTAGGGTTTAGCCTGATAAGGGATGGGATTCCCATGATCACATGAGAATGAAAGTGGTCATTGCATGGTTTGCAACAGCATTGCTTAATGCCTTGTTATTATCAGTGCACTCTATAAGGCACTCCTTAGCCTATGTTGTAATGTCTTTAAATGCAGACATGTTATTGTAATAAAGAAAAGAGAAGTTACCACTAAGACAACCATTTTAATTTGTGGCATGAACTAAAACTCTGATTGTCCATCTGTTAAAACTTATTTCAAGACATTAAGCAAGAATCCCAGACAGTATATTTTGAGTACAAATGCTCTGATGGGGCTTAACTTATGGAGGGAAACTGTTAAACAGGGGTATACTCCAGATCTACTCCAGAACTCTCTGGAATAGTAGTCTAACAGAGCTTGGCTTTATCTTATGTAATGTGCCTTTGCACTAGTTCCAGTGCGCCAAATTTTGGAGGAAGTCAGAGGGTTGGAGTAAGTTATAGAGACTTGAATTCAGATGTGTATGTTACGGTACCAATCTAACATGATGGTCAGCATGTGACCATGAGAGCTGTAGAGCATATAATGCAACTGGTTGTAACCAGAAGCATGTGATCATGTGAATGAGTATCCTTATAAGGATAATCCTAGGCTAAGGCTAAGTCCTTATATCAGAGTATTCCCCTGACACCAGGTATCAGTCACATGATGTGGCAGATCTCAAGATGAGATTCAGATCTCCAGATAACATCTGATCTGTGGCAGATAGGAGCTACTTTAGCTATTGATGACCACAGATAGCATACTTTAGGGTAGACCTCCTGTACATGGTCTATGCACACTGCCAGGCAATATATAAGGCAGGGGGTGTAAGCTGGGGAAACCCAGTCTTGCTCTCTTGACCTCTAGGCTAGATCTACAGCATTAATCTAAGATCTTGATCCAAGAAGAATCCCACATCTGCTCTTATTTGCTGTCTGGCTTTCTGGTTTATACAAGAATCCAGGTCTCACTACTTTCTCTATTGCCTAGTTCAGGGCCACTAGACCAAAAGCCTCAGCAGTTATCAAGAATAGATTAGGAGCATCTACCAAGGTTGACTTAAGTATCAAGGCAGGACAGGTAGTCACCCATTTCAGTATAAGAGTATATGGCCTGCTTATAAGAGTGGAAAAAGAAGTTAGAGACAAAGGAAAAGAATGCTAAGTTATGTTAATATTCAAACTGGAATACAAGATACAAAGCTATAGTACTTATATCTTAATAAAGCAGATTATCTGACAAAAGAAGAAGTTGAAACAGAAGTTGTCTTAGAAGTGAAAGCAGATGTCAATGCAACCTGGATATGAACAGAGATGTCAGGCTGGGATAAAACTAGGGGATAAAACTAAAGAATGATAGAAAATAAGTAAGAAGGGCAAAAAACAGGAAATGAGGCTAAAAGAACTATAGAGTTGTGTTGGAAGGACATGGAAGTATGTATAAGAATTTGTAAGTATTATTAAATAAACAGAGAATAAGGTAGATAAAAACTAGCCAGCATATAGCTTAAGGGTAGTCTTCAACTGGAGTTATATTAGAAATATCATGAAGTGTGTTGCAAACCATGCAACGACCACTTTCACTCTCACATGATCGTGGGAATCCCAACCCTTATCAGGCTAAACCCTAACTTAGGATCTGGCATATACTATATGAGTATCTCTAAGGTTAGTGACCATGAGGCACATCTAGGGATCTTCCCTGGATCTTCCCTTGATCTCCCGATCTCAGATCTGACCATCTCCATGGATCTGACGGATCTGCCAAGGTGATCTCATCTGTGGATTGAGATCCCCATCCTCATTGAGTCCATGCCTCTTCTCTTCCATTCCCCCACACCTTACAAGAGGCCCTTTGCCTCATTCCTTCTATCCACCCCATGCACTTACCTTATGGCCTACATGAGTATGCCTCTTATGCTACTGGCTGGCTTACTGTACCACTTCAGGGTAGACACAGATGTACATGGTCTGTGCACCTCCTAGAGTAGTATATAAAGGCCGAGCTCAGAGTGCTAAAGTCCTCAGACTTTATCACTTGACAGCATAGGTAGTTTAGGCTTTAGAGAAAGCTCTTCTTAGGAAACCAGGCCCTTCAAGAAAAGGCATAGGAACTAGGCAGTCTCGAGCATGTGTCTCATCCGAGTTCTCTTCATCCTCCATCTTCTAGAGTCATCCTCAGTTGCTTCTTGTCTGAGCCACCACTAGGGTATTCTCAGTGTCACTCCTCCTCCATCCAGGTCTAGGTGTAGCCTCTGGTTTCCAGAGTCATAACAAAGTGGACATGGTGATCCAGAATATAACAGAAACCTACTCTAGAGACTTCCATGAAAGTCTAAAGATGGTTCAGAAAGGGTTAAAGGGAGTTCTTATTGGATTAAATGGGACTTGGCTTTACTTTATATGGTATTTCCTTGCATAACCTGGTGTTTTAATTAATGGAGGGGTCAGAGGAAGAGTAAAGAGTGATTTCATAGCTCAATACAAGGGACAGGCAAGACAAGAGGCATCTAGCCTAGTTATAATGTGAGTTGGTCCTTTAGTTATTCCTTAGAGATATTATAAGGACCTAGAGATACTTCAAAGTAATCTGAAGGTTCAGAGAGTAAGCTTGGAAGCTTAATTAGAGTAAGAACAAAGTCCAGACAAGGAATGTTTTCATTAATATTTGAACTAAAGTACCATTTAGAAGTTATAGTACTTATAGTTCTGTAGTAGTGTGAAGATCTAAGAAAGAAGAGAAGATAAGACTGGAGTTATCTCAAAAGCAAGGATAGGAATCAATGCATTTTGGAGATAAATGGAAATGTTGGCAATTATAGCATCAAGGCATGTCAGACTAAAACTAAAAGTTAGTAAAAAGATATAAAAGGTAAAATAGAAAAGTAAAAGAAACAAGAGTAGAGAAAAATGCAGAGTTACAATAAAGTGGTCTGGAGGGGATAAAATGAAAAATAAGATGTATTAAGTGACTGAAAATAAGGCAAAGCTAAAACAGAATAAAGTAGAAAGGGAATAGAGAATCAGATTAGCTATAGTAATGCTTATGTAGAGAAAGCATGAGCATAGCTAGATTAGTATGAAGTAGTAGTGGAAAAACTGGAGTTAAATAGAAAAGAATCAAAAACTAGTATAGCCTATTGGTACATACTAAGTACAAAGAACCAAGTAGGAGTTAGGTTAATTGAATTTGGAATATGGGATATAATATCACTTTATTGCCACATCATATAAGGTCGTGTGCTTGTTATCTTCACACTAAATAAAATCATGTGCCAGTATCCTTCCAGTCAATGCTAATGGCCTTTAAGAATTCAGATTTAAAAGGTGAATACTATTATATTCCATAATTTAGATCCAATTTCAACCTAGCTTTTACTTGGTGTTTGCATTCAATGCTTGCCAGTAAGCTACACTAGCCTCAATTCTTCTTTATAAAACTCTGGCCCTTCAGTTACTACTTTATCTCACTTCAGTTGCACTTATACTTTTTTTACCTGGTTATTAGTATAGCTCCTTTAATCCTCTGTTTTTTTTTCACCTTAATTTCAACTTAAGCTATGTCTCTGCCCTCAGTTCTATTTTTACTCTCTGTTCCTGTTCCTTGCCCTTCTCACTTCTACCTGCCATCTTTCAGTTTTAGTCTAACATGATTGAATTTTGTCTTTCCAGGCATTTCCATTTGTTTCTTAAATACCTTGGCATCTGCCTTTGCTTCTGAAACAGCTTTCATTTTATTTTTGCCATCCTTTTAGATAGCCTGCTTTCTAAGGTATAAGTACAGTAGTTCTGTACCTTGTACTATAGTTCAAATATCAATGTCAATATTAAAAATACTCTCTGACTTGATTTTATCCTTACTCTAACTGAGCTTATCAGCTTACCCTCTTACCCTTCAGTTCAATCTGGGATATCTCCAGATCCTAATGATATCTCTAGGAGAATCTTAAAAACCTACCTTATTATAACTGGGCTTGATACTCTTTGTCTTGCCTGTTCTTTAAATTAAGCCATGAAACTGCTTTCTTCTCCATCTCTGATTCCTTTGTAAATTGAAACACTGAGTTATGCAAGAATGTATCACATGAGATAAAGCCAAGTCCTGTTTAGCCCAAAGAAAGCTCTCCTTGATCTTCTAAAATCCTCCAGACTTCTTCAGAAGCCCCTGGAGCTATATTTTCTTTCACAGGTTGAGTCATATCTGAAGCATAATCTATGTGCAGAATATAAATGACTATGAGAAGGGAATCTATCCCTAGTAACCTATGCTTAAATGGGTAACCTATGCCTTTCTTGTATGTACAAATAAAAAGAAGCTAGCTTTTGAACTAGTGGCTAGAACTAGGCAGGAGATATTAAAACTAGCTCAAGCCCAGTTTAAATATACTATCAAAACCAGTCCAGAATTGTCAAATCTAATCTTTAAAAATGCTAAAGGGACTTCTAGATTAAGCATACTGCCAGACCATAGGGAAAATGCTAGAAAAGAATAAACTCTGAATACAAAATACTGTTAGAATTTAGAGTAATAGAGAAAAAGAGCTTTAGAAACAAACACTGGGGTTGGACATACTTGTTACAACTTCTCCTTTTACTTAGCATTTTCTTTGATCTTTTTCCTTTATACTAGATTACTTTAGTACATGAAATACTTTAAGGGCATTGCATGGTCAAAGCTATGCAATGTTTAGATAGTAATGTAGTGGCTGGGCCAGTCTCAAGTCTTTTCAGGCTTGAGTACTTGTGTCACTAGCCTTCTCTGGCTCTGTATTGTCAGCTCTTTTGATTTCTGAGCCTCTTATAAGTTATATTCCTTTTGTTGTAATTTAGACCAGCATGCATTAGCATTCCATTTATGGTAAAAGTTACATAAGCTTAGAGCGTACACTTAATACCATTTTCTAGTTCATGTTTTTTAATAGCTTGACACTTACTAAGGATAAGTCCTATCTTTATAGGCATTCTACTATACTAAACTATTGTAGTTCTTATAAGTAGTTATACTAATATCAGTAGCTTAACATCTACTAAGGTTTTTATAGTTCACTTAATCTCTGCACTATTATGGTCTTGACTAAACAACAAGAGCAATAAGAGGAAAAGACAGGAATAAAACACTAAAAACCCCTAAAATAAGGCTAGATAGGAAGAAAAGGCAAACTCAGAGAGGTTAAACTAGAGGAATCCCACTAAACAGCCAAAAGAGGCCAATATTACAAGTAGTCAAGCCTAAAAAGACTTAACTTACTTGAATACTCTATTATAACTACTGTAAACAATCCAATACACAGAAGCTATAGTAAAGTAACAAGAATAAAGAAAGATCAATGATAAGAGGAAAATTAGTGCAAACTGTAACATGTACTACATACTCTTTCAATACCTTTTACTTCTGCCCTAGTTTCTGTGTGATTAGTGTTTTCCTGCATTTTACTTCTATTATTACTCCTCTTGACTCTCTATTATATTCTGAACCATCATGCCCACTCTGTAACATCTTCAATGCAACTTCAGTTGGGAATTACTCTTAAGCTATGTGTTGGCTAGCTCCTGTTTACCTCATTCTCTATCCATCTAATAATACTTATAAATTTCTTATTGTTAAAACTTGCTTCAAGTCACAACTTATTGCAATCTAGTTGCTTTACTGTCAGATCTAATCCTGGGGATACTAAAAGATCTTTTAAGCCAAGCATGCTACTAGGCTGCAGAAATACTAAATGAGATATCTCTAAATGCAAGATACTATTAGGATTCAGAGTGACAATGAGAAAGAGCTCCAAAACAAACTCCTGGATTAAGCCTAATAATGGTATTCAACCTATAGGTAAGAATATAGCTCCAGGGGCTTCCAAAGAAGTCTGAAGATTCTAGAAGGTCAAAGGAGCTTTTCTTGGATCAGATGGAACTTGGCTTTACCTTATGTGATATATGCTTGTATAACCTGATGTTCTGATTTACAGAGAGGTCAGAGAAAGAAAGAAGAGCAGTTTTATGGCTTAACACAAAGAAAGGGCAAGATGAGGATTATCAAGCCTATTCATAATAAAAACAAGTCCTTAGAATTTCCTTAAAAATTTCATTAAGGCCTGAAATTACTTTAGAGTAAACCTATTATATTCCATATTCTAAATCCAATTCTAATCCAGTTTCTACTGGTCCTTCAAGCTTACTATGCTTGTGTTTCTTCTTTACTGGCATTACTATAGCTGTTCTGGCCCTTTATTTCCTTTCTGCTTTATTCTATTTTAGCAATGCCACATTTTTAGTCAGTGGGCACATCTTACTTTTCTTTTCATTTCCTCCAGATCACTTCATTGTAACTCTGTGTCTTTCTCCATTCTTATTCCTTTTTGTTATGTACCACACTGAGTGCAATCTGTATTTTACTGAACCAGTGAGTGGTAAAGGCCTATGACAATAACAAGATAAGCTTTTAAGACTAGAGCTCCTAACTAGGCAAAGGAGAGGATTGAGTGGAACCCCCCATGTAAACAAGCAAATGTTACAGAAGGATTAGACTGGGGAAATCCCAAGCCCTTACTACCCTGTATATATATTGCTAAAGGGCACAGCCTTCATTTACAGGATGACTAACTACTATCTATGTTAACCAATAGTAGTAACCTCTTATACCATCTTAAATAGGAAATAGGGCATAGGGTATATAAAACAGGAATGAGGCAATGGCCTCATGGATCAAGAGTAAGAGAAGAGTGACCACAACCATAAGGATATGGGAGAATGGAAAGGAAGCATACTCATAAAGGTGGATATAAATGTGGCCAGGCTGCCATGAGGCCAAGGAGATCACCATCTAGATCTCTGCCACAGATTGATTCTAATCTAGATCTGTTAGATCAGATATTATTATAATCAATCCAGATCTCATCTGAGATCTGCCATATCATATGACCAATACTTATATGTGGGGGAATACTTTGAATAGAAACCAAACCCAAACCTAGGGTTAACCTTGTTTTGGCATAGAAGTCTCACAATTATATGTTGAGACTGTTAGTGAATGCTTGAAGTGTAATACTTTTACTTTCTTGTCTTGTCTCTTCCACCTCTTGTTATCTTTTAATTTCAATCTGATATGTCTTAACACTATTATTGCCAATATCTCCATTTGTCTCCAAGATATATTGGCACCTGTCCTTACTTTAGAGACAACTCCAGTTTCATTTCTTCTTTTTACTTAGACTCTTTGCTACTCTGAAATGATAAGTTCTATAACTCCTATATAGAACTGTAGTTTAAATATCAACAAAAATATCTCCATTTTGAGTTCCTACTTACTTTAATCAAGCTTCCAAGCTTATCCTCTGAATCTCTGGTTTACTTCAGAGTAACTCCAGGTCTTAATGGAATTCCTAAGAAAATTCTAAGGGCTTGTTCTCATTATAACTAGGCTTGATGCTTCTCAATTCATGTGTCAAGTTGGAATGACTTGACCTTAAAAAGGGGTAGTATTAACAGATTACATGAAGATTAATGAAATATGAGTGGAATAAAGCAACTATAAGTGAAAGCAAAGAGCTGTAAATGTAGCATACTTTTTCTTCTTTTCTTTTACCTTTTTACCTTTTTCTCTCTGACCTTTCCCTTTCAGATAATGTTTTTACTCCTCAGTCAGCTCAGTCCATAACTTAAGCATCATAAGTTGCAATCTGCCATGCCACAAAAGAACATAATGCATAACATCTGAGTAATGTCAAGAATTGTTGAAACTTATATCTAAGACATTGAGTCAGAATCCCAGATAGTGAATTCTAAGTATGCATACTCTAATGGAGCTTGACTCATGGAGGAAAATATACTTCAGAGACTTCTGTGAAAGTTCAGAGGTAGTCTGAAAAGAATTAAAGGAAGTTTTCATTGAGTTGAATGGAACTTGGCTTTATCTTATATAATATGTTCTTATACAACCCAGTGTCCTGATTTACAGAGGGGTCAGAGAAAGAGAGAAGAGCAGTCTCATGGCTTAACATAAGAAATGGGCAAGACAAGGGGTATTTAGCCTAGTTATAATGAGAGTTGGTTCTTTAGTCTCCCTTAGGAATATTATAAGAATTCAGAGATCCAGAGGGTAAGCTTAAAAGCTCAGTCAGAGTGAGGACAAAGTTCAGATAAGGAATGTTTTCATTAATATTCAAACTATAGTACCATATAGAAGTTACAGTACTTATAGTTCTGTAGTAGTCAGAGAATCTAAGTAAAAAGGGAAGATAAGACCAGAGTTATCTCAGAAGTGAGGGCAGGTATCAATGCATCTTGGAGATGAATGAAGATGTTAGCAATGATAGCATTAAGGCATGTCTGACTGAAACTGAAAGTTAACAAGAAAATATAAGAGGCAAAATAGGAAAGTAAAAGGAACAAGAGCAAAGAAAGACACAGAGTTTCAATGGAGTGGTCCAGAGGAGATGAGATAAAAACTAAGATATACTAAGTGACTGAAAATTAAAAAAAGCTAAAACAGAAAAGGCAGAAAGAAAATAGAGGGTTAGAACAGCTATAGTAATGCTATTGTAGAGAAAGCATGAGTATAGCTGGATTATTGTGTAGTAGTAGTGCAAAGGCCAGAGTTGGATAGAGAAGAATCAGAGACTAGTATAGCCTACTGGCATGTACTGAGTACAGAGAACCAAGTAGGAGCTAGGTCAGAATTGGATTTGAAATATGGAATATAACAGTATTTCTCTTTTAGACCTGAATTCTTAAAGGCCATAAGTGCATGACTAGGAGGGTACTGGCATGTGATCTTGTTTAATGTAAAGGTGGCAAGCATGTGACTTGTGTAATATGACAATGGGGTGGATAATTGGAGTTTTTGGCTCACCACAAATAAAAATATTTGGTTTAGTAATTACCCTTCTTTTTTTTAATACCCACCATGTCTGAATTTGAGGACATCAATACCTGGAATAAAGACTATCTCATGGAGTGCAAGAACAATAACAAGGCATTGAGTATTGCCAAGTACACAGAGCATAAGAGGAGAGTAAAAGCAAAGATGGAGGAGGAGCAGAGGAGGGTAAAGAAGAAGGAAAGAACAGCAGAGAAGGTTACAAGGGCACAGCAGATGGCAGAGGAGGCTATCTGAAAAAGGATAAGTGATAACATAATTAGTAGTTACATAAAAAGTAACTAAAGTCAATAGGTGACATAAGTGCAGGCCCAGGTAGGGCCAAGCACTAACAAGGGGAAGTGTTACAATTGGTCCATTAATTTCTTTTCTCTTATCTTAGCTTTAGACTTTGCATGTCCTAGATGCTTTCTTGTTTCATTGTGGAACCTTTAAGCTTCTTCTGTTCCAGAACTTCTCACTTGGTTAGTAAATATGACTCACAATCTGCTTTCATCACATTTCATCTATTCCACATGGATCACTTAGTATCTCTTAGTTAACCACACTGACTCATTCAACTAAGTTCCAATCTTATCTTTAGTAGTATATGTAGCATATCTTCTCTCTATGTTTCTTACACTACTTTTGCCTTACATTACCTTGCTTTCTCCAAGCATTATTCTCTAAGTTCTAAGTTACCCTTTACCAGGAGTCTTGCTTGCAACACCTTGTTAACAAGCACCTTTTTATTCTTAACTAGCCCTAGCATTCTAGTTTCATCTCCAACCTTTATTAAGGAACTTTGGTATTTTACTGTGTTTACATCATTTCTAGTCTTAGACTAATCATCATCAAGCCTACCCTTAGCATTAGCTTTAGTCATAAGATCTATATTAGTCTCTATCTGGGCCTAGCATAACATGAAGCAAAGAGCAAAAAAGGCTCCAGCATGCTGGAGGTGTAAAAAGAGGGAGGTAAAGTATGAGATGGATATAGAAAAATCCATATCATGCCTTGTCTGCCAAAAGGTAAAGGCAAGGTGCAAGTACCTAGGAAAGAAGAAGCCAGTGTGAAAGCAGTAGTAGAGGGATGCAAAGAAGAAGTAGTCTGAGAAGAGGGCACACTTGAAGGAGGTAAAGAGGGATACTAAGCAAGTAGCAGAGAACTATCACCTGCTAGCAGCAGCAATAAGGGAAGTGGAGGGTCAGGTGGTATGGAAAATAAGAAGACAGAACTGGCTGCTAGAGTAGCTGGTTGATGCCTTGGATCTTACATAAGTGGTGGATGAAAAAGAGTCAAAAAGTGGGCCAGAGAGTGGAGAAGAAGAAAAGGTGGCCTAGAAGGTGTTGAAGCTGGGGGCAGAAGTTTGAGAAGAAGCAGAGGTAGAAAGGGAAGAGAATATAATATTAGTTAAGTAATATTATACAAAACAACAATATTTGCTCAAAAGAAAAGAAACTGGGATGATTAAAATTTAGAATATGGAGAAGATTCAGAAGGACTAAGGGTGTGTGATTAACTAATAAGAACAAGAAGGTTAACTAATAAAAAGCTTAGAGTAAACAAGATTCAGAGAAAGGTTTGAGAAGAGTCCAGAAAAAAATAGGTTGCCAAGAATTTGCAAGATTAACTATCTTAGAAAGTTGCATGATCTGACAAGCAATATCTTAGGTGGTTATGAGATGGTGAGAAGCACAAGAAAAGGAAATAAAAAAGGTCAGCTGAGTACTCTAAAGGGTTTAAAAATGATAAACAGGCATTAGCAGCTGTTTTGAAATGTGTGCAAGAAGGAGCAAAAGCTGGAATAAAAAGGCAAAGATAGATGATATAAAAGGACATCAGAGCAGTTCCAAAGGAGAAGGACAAAGGTTAGATAGGATCTAAGTAGCAAACAGAAGAAGTCAAAAATAGAAAATAAAGCAAATTAAAATGGAATGGAAAGAGATGGAGTTAGAGATGGTTTTGTTATCTCCCAGGGAAACTGAGACATGATGATTGCCAGTGAGAGGAACTTCTGTACTCAATTAGAGTTAGAGTTGGCATGAAGTTGGCTTAAAAACATTAAAATGCCAGAAAAAATGCAAAGCTAACAATTATTTTCAACACTATCATGGCTAAGTTTCCTAATCTATACTTCTGGTTGAACAGCCAACTTGCTCTTTTCTCTAATAATGGGATGGCTCTTATAGTGGCCAAGAATTGAAAATAAAGACATTGCAGAGTTAAGGAGGTAAATGCTAAAGTTTTGAGAAGAACAGGAGATAAGGCAAATAATCCAGGAACTGGGGCCAGAGGGAATGTTGGAACTATGGAGCATTTTCAGAACATTATGTCTTCTATTGAGGCAGCTCAAGAAGCAGAAAATACAGAAAGTACTTTGATAGCCAATGCAATCTATGAAGTTGGTGGTTATATTTGTCAGAAGCTAAGAAAGCAGAATTAGCTCCTATATGATCTAGTCAAGCTACAGATAGAAGAGGGCTGCTGGAGGGAATATATTGTTGTAGTAGGGTATGGCATATATATGATTAATTATAAGACTGGGATCCATAACTAAGGCAGAGGCCAGAGGTTTAGAGAGAGGTTAAGTACCATTGTGACCAATCTTGAGATTCAAAAGGCACCAGGGGAATAAAAAGTGAAGGTTGAAGAAAATCTGGAGGATTGGTTGTGAAACTGAGGATTGCTTACTGGTTTTGCCTCTCTATATGACAAACAAGCTGTATTTGATTGGGAATGAACTGCATTTTGCTTATGCTATTGGATACAGAGAGAGTAACAACCTGCAGATGGAGTATAATTGAAGGGAGAGAGAGATTAGGGTAGTTGGCAGAAGCATAACCTAGGCAATACCTGCACAGAAAAGCAGAGGTGATTAGAGAGGATTAAAGGAGGAGGTAGTTAATGAGACAAAAGACCAGTTACTGCACAAATGCCCAGAGGTGATTATTAGAGGGGAATAGTCAATACAGAATGAATCTGATTATGACTTGGATAGAGAAAGACAGTTGACACAGATGAACTAGTTACTGCTTCAAAAGAGAGTGGAGATGGGATGGAGCAGCAAGGTTATAGCTGTTATATTCTGGACCACTGTGTTCACTCTATAACATCTCTAATGTAACTCTGGTTGGAGATTACTGAAACGGGATCGTCCCGTTACTTGCTAATACTCTGGGTCCTTGGTGGACGCTCCTAACCTATCTTCAATGGCTGCTGAGGCTTTTAGACTAGTGGCCTCGAACTAGGCTGAGTGAGAGGAAGTGAGACCACTACTCTTGTATAAACCAGTAGGCCAGCAGATCTGAAGGATCAGTTTGTATAACCAGCCAAGAGGTCAAGAGAGCAAGACTGAGGAGACCTCAGCTTGCACCCCCTGCCTTATATATTGTCAATGGTCGTGCACAGACCATGTACAGGGAGTCTGCCCTAAAGTATGCTATCTATGTAACCAATAGCGTAAAGGGAGTTCCTACCTCTAATAGATATATGAGAGAGCATGGGGCGGGAATAAGGAGTGAGGCAATGGCCTCATGGATCAGGAATGGAAGAGAAGAGTGACCA